>JBBPCX010089498.1:15395-25493 GCA_037974365.1 Hydrocynus forskahlii | reverse complement strand
GGGGGGGGTGAGTACTTTTGCAAGGCACTGTATGTATGTATATAGATTACACTTTTATTGAATACACTGTGATATAAGTTTCTGTTCTTCTTGTCCAACCCTCCTCTGTTTGGGAGGACTCAGTACACTCACCTTCAGGAAGCAGTTGATCTCTTCTTCTCCTTCAAACACTTCCACATCCAGGAAAAGTTTCAGCCTGTGATCCACAGCCTTAAAATCTTCTAACAGTAGATCAGAGGGAGCTGAAAAGAATAGAGATCATGTTTGGCACCACTGAGCAATACACTATATTAGAACGGACACCTATATAAAAATCACCATACATCCTGCAGGTAAAGCCACACAAATGTTTCCATGGTGTCTAACAGCTACAAAATACATAGAGTAGGCCTATTGTAATGCATCCAGATCCATTACTGTATACTCATTTTGTGAACATGTTTCTTGTTGTATGGTGGGGACATAAAATGTGTAAATACATTTTACTATTTCAAAAAAATAAGAAAAAATACATTTGTTATTCTTAATAATAAGTACAATAATAATCATGATAAATGCACTTATTATCACAACTAATTATTATTTTTAATTTCTGCACACTATTTTCTGATCTTAAAATTTTTCTTTGGTCAACTCGTCAGTGAAGGAGTGAGTGTTAAAGTTGCTAAAATGTAGCTAAACAGAGTGATGTCAGTTGAAGCCTTACAAGTGATCCGTCTGGTGTGCAGAGCTGGAAACTGCGTGTTGCCAGCATTTAGCTTTATAAACGAATGTTTGTCATTGTACTGAATATAGTGGATTCAAAAAGTGGCAAACACATTGATCAACAGCTTAGCTATTTTTTTAATTTGTTAAATTCAGAACTGCCCCCAAAAATCCCAATAATTTCCAACAATTTACGAAGGCTCCAATAAGGAGCAGCAAGTTCAGATGGCACTCTCTTGTCCTTTGACTCAAACAAGCATGTCATGTCTCATCACCATCTGCCTACAAATGTTACACAAACTTCCAGTCCAGCTTTTAATTGACAGTATTCAGGCCCATCTGTGAATGACAAGGCCTCCCTGTAAAGAAAAATGCAATTCAATTTTTTGTTGGTAAGATCAAATCACCCTTGCAACACCCAGACAATGTCGTCTAACATTCACTTGACAACGCTGCCATTATTATAGGGAGGAAATATGACAATGAAGTCAGTCATTTTCTCTGAGGCTGATTATTGTCGTTTTCAACCAATTATGTGTATTCCACCTCTGACAGTTCATAGAAATTAGGGTTCAGATCCATCTTTTTCTGATGCTTGCAGATTTTAGTCTCAGTGAATATTTCCTTTAATTAATCTAATGTAACCATACCCTATCAGTCTTCAACAGTACCCACCAAGGCTGGATGCTTGTGTGTTCTGGGGTCCACTGCCATTTCCTGCCAGTTCATCCTCTGGCCCTTTCGGTTCCTCTTGTACATGGATTTCAGAAGACTGCCAGCTGAATGGCTCATCAACCCAAACTTTGCTCTGACAAGAAGTAATGTTGGAGAGACCACTGTGGGCAGTGAAAAAGCAGTCTGTAGGTTCTTCATATTGTGTGCACAGTGTGGAGGCTTGGGTCACATGAAGGGGACTTCCATAAGACAAAGAAGCTTTATCCTGCCTCAGGGACTGGAAATGGATTAGATATTGGTAAGTATAATCATGTAAAGACACTCTAAAGGTATTATAAGAAGTATCGTGATCAAAAAGAAAGCAAAAGACAAATCACTTGTCATTTATCCAGTCTGTGCTATTGCTAATTTACATTGAGAGGCAGATCAGGACGAACGGGTGCATCCATATTGTCAAATCTGCATCTGTCTCCATTCTGGCCCAAATCACAATAGACTGGTGTACTGGTGGAGGGAACTGTTTGGATGGTCAGCTGGACAACATGATCACTATTACATTCTGGGCAGAACACGACATCACCTGAAGACAAAAATCCAAAGATTAGACAGCACTCTTCTAGCTTTGTACATCTCTTTCCACTTAAGAAATGCCAAGATACCTTTTAATCATTGGGGAAATTTGTTGTCATTTCAACTATTGACAAAAACATCATAAAAAGTCACATGTGTCAGAAATGCTAGGCTGGGGTTGCTGGTGATGATCTTCAATCTTGAGATCAAAAAGAGATCAAAAAGAACTGATAGCTATGCCTGGTGATCTATCAAAGCCCTCCATGCTCTCACACACTATACTAACATGCACTGTCTCAACCAGGCCTTTAAGCCTCTAATGCTTTAAAAACAAACATTCTCGCTCATCCATGCCCCCATGCAGGAAAAGGTATGTGCTTGACCAAAGCCAGCAGCTGGAAATCAAACAAACAGGCATAATACAGCTGAATAAATGGCTCAAGAATCCCCTGCACACATTTCAAAGCACATTTAAATGTTGAACTTAAGAGCAAGACAACAGTATAAAAGACATTTACCTGATAAAATGGAAAATGTACCATAAAGTGTATAAAGTGATTGGCAATTACAGACTGTAGTCCATTTGTTTTTCTCTACATAATTAACATCAATAGTCACACAGGAACGCCACATTTCAAAGCACATTTAAATGTTAAACTTAAGAGCAAGACAACAGTATAAAAGGCATTTACCTGATAAAATGGAAAATGTACCATAAAGTTTATAAAGTGATTGGCAATTACAGACTGTAATCCATTTGTTTTTCTCTACATAATTTACATCAATAGTCACACAGGAACGCCACTGAGCAAGTATTATTTGGGTGGTGGATCACTCTCAGCAATTCAGTGACACTAACATGGTAATGCTTTGTACACCTACTGTGTACTTTATTAGCCATACCTAACTTGTAGATCCACTCGCAAATTTAAAGACGACATCTGTCGCAGCACACTTTGTGTTAGTTCTTCCTCATAAGTTGTCAAGTTTCTGGCCACAGGACACAGCTGTCTGAATATTTTGTTTGAAAGACTATCATCCCAGCAGTGACACTATTATGATGAAAATGGTCCAGCTGTCAAACAATACCTGCTCAGGGGTAGTCATTAGTAAATGTGAGCTAACAAATTATGCAGAGAAGCTGATGGATCACTAGCTGTAGAACTACAAAATGCACCTAGATTGTAAACAGACATAATACAATTTACAATGGGTGTATTCACCAAGTATGTGACCCTAATTAAGTGGTTAGTTAGTATACATGGAATATGGGACAGCTGGCCACCTGGTGGTTAGGGAGTTACCCCTGCGATCAGAAGGTCATGGGTTTGAATCCCAGGATTGTCAGTGGCACCAATGAGGTGCCTTTGAGCAAAGTACTGTCTCCACACACTGCTCCCTGGGCACTGCTTTGGTGGCTGCCCACTGCTTCAATTGGTGAATGGGTTCAATGCAGAGAAAGAATTTCCACTGTTTACACTGTGTGCTGTGTTGTGTTCATGCATGACTATAAGGGCCACTATAGTTTACTATAAAATTTGACAAGTGGCTGTATTCCTCACAACTACAGCACAAAAAGTTCATTATCAGATTAAATGAAGCTGCTGTCATGTTTCAACAAGAAATGTATGGTTCATATCACCATGTGCCCTGCCCTGCCACATCACAACAGTAAAATGTACCCCTCTAGGGAATATGGGACTAGTCAGTGGCTGATGAGACGAAGGTCAGAATCACATGCTAATTTCTGTATTGCCTTGCTCTTGAAGGCTAAACATGACTGTATTTGTCTCTGGAATGTATGGCAGGGCAGTCCACTCCCTCTCCCTCAGGGTATGAGCACAATGGGCTGGCTTAGCACTTCTTACCTGTACTGTGTTCTCTCTCTGACCCTATTTCAACCTGATATCCCTGAAAGCTGTCTGGTTCAGACATGGCACCAACCAGGTATTCGGCAGCAGGCTGGGAGAACTCAGTCCGGCACTTTAGACACTGCAGCCGCACTCTCTTGGGTTTTTCCTCTTCCACCTGCCTCTCGTTTTCCTTCACAACCCTCAAGAGTACCTCGGCCAGAGCCTGAGAAAAACAACCAATTAATAACAGCAACAAGACCTTAAAGGTACTTTTTATAAGACATGCCATATGGATGTGGCCATATGGCATATAATCTGAAGTAACAAGCTAGTCATTATTCATGTAGAAGTAATGTTAAATGTCCAGTTTCCCAGGTATTATTAAATAATAATTAAATTATACAAATGTAAATTACATTTGAGATAGATTTTTTTTCTCATCTAAACTAACTTTTACCTATTATCCTGCCTATTGTCAGGAATAATGGGGAAGTGATGTGCTAGTATGATTTTAACTGACCTGTAATGCTTGCTGAGGTTCATCGTCCAGCATGATGTACTGCCTTTTACGTCGCTCCCGACTTATGTAGCTGAAGTGCAACTCTAGGGCTGGATGAGACCTATTCTTCTCCTTTAAGAAAGCAAGTAATTAAGTAAGTTAAGATACAATTATACTGCTTTGACAATAAACTAAAACACAAATAAGCTATCTTGAACTAAGGAGCCTAAGCAATGAGAGACAGAGGCTAACAGAAATTAAAATAGGTTATTCTGACATTGGAAGAGTCAGATGGTCTGTTAAATGAACTGAGAATCATGCTTCTGAGGATGTGACCTCTATTCAGGTGGCCTGAGATCTGACCTTCTCTGTCCAGGTGGCCTGCAAGGCAGTGACCTGCCGCAGGCTATCCAGCTCAAGTCGGTTCCTGACTCGCCCCTGATGCATGTCCACCTCCAGAACATGACCCTGACGGATCCGCAGGAACAAAGGCTCCGAGGTCTTTCTCCCATTAGGCTTCTCTTCATCAGATAACACCCCAACCAGCACAGGCCTGCAGAGGTCTACTGTGGGAACAGATAGCATAAAATACAGTAATAGGACATTCAACACTGCCATCTAATGCCCAACACAAGGTTTTCACCGATTTTCTACAGTGGAATTACGGTAAAATGTACATTTGACACTTGCAACATCGCTTGGTGTAGTATTGCAGTAGACAGGCAAAAATAAAGTACTTCAACAATACATGTGTCAGACAGACCTCCACGGTCTTCCTCTTCCTCCTCTGGAGGTGCTGGGTTAGCAGATGCCTTTCCTGGAACTTGGGAGTCTCCTATACTCATCTCTATGGTAGACTCTGTGTTTGGAGGGCTATGGCCTGACCACTGCAGAGTAGATTCTGTCTCAGGCTGGAAGTCTGTGCTTTCTATCTCTTCTTCTTCTCTTTTGGGCTCTGAGGAGAGCAATGGGGCAGGCAGGAACTTCAGCATTGGTGAGGAAAAATTGCTTTTAGGTGCAGGGGGAGAAGGAGTGCAACATTTGCTGGCCAACACCTGCACTGTGTCTTCCTCCACCCTGAAGCCAGTCATGGTTGCTGGGGTCCCATCAAGATGATGTTGGAAGCGTAGCCAGTCCTCCCCCATCTGCTCCCGGAAGCTGTCCATCCTCTCAATGTCCCTTTGGTGGTGTAAAACAATATCTATGGACGAAGAAAAACATTATTAACAGGCACATACATCTAATCACACTATAAAGTGGCCCATTCAACACCCACCTTGCAAAGTAGCCGATCTGGATTCATAGTCTGTATCGCTGGGCTCTGAGATACTAGCATGTCTCACTTTTACCTTGTTCTGCAAACAGTAATGAACCAATTTGAGCAAAAAACGCACTGGGTCTTCTCATCATATATAGTGCAAGATCAACAATTGTCGATTATGAATTATACCTTAATTTCCTAATGTTTAACTGTACATCTGTATAGTATTTTGATCCAACATGCAATTCATTTATAAAACTGAGGAAATTCCACAACACTGTTTCTGAGATGTTTTTCTCAAACTTCCTGTAATATGCATAAAACACAGAAAAGAGCTTGCAAGCTTACTCTGATGCCCGTTTGCAATTACAAGCGAATGACTACTTCTTGTGCTTCCAAATGTAGACTAAAACATCACCTTGTGTGCTGAAGCAACAATATTTTTTAATCTCTGTGCATCATCCCTCAGTTATTCTGCAGTTTGATCATTCACATTCTACAGTTGATCATTCACATGGAATAATAGAAAAATAACTGATAGCTAAAATACAACATAAATGTGTATATTAACATTTGGTTAACATTTTAACATTAAGTGGTATTTTTACTTCTCTAGATGAGCCATGTTTAAACAGGTTTTCAGGACGAGTTGATTTTATTACTTATGGCTCAACAGCGAGGTGCGGACCCTGCTCAGAGTCAAATGAGAAGCTTGTCAGTCCCTGATGAGAGGCATCAAAAAGGCGAAGCGCAAGTACAAGCAGTGCATCGAGGAGCACTTCAACAGCAACAACTCCAGGCACATGTGGCAGGGGATCAAGCCTCTCACCGACTATAAAGACAACCACACATCTGCAGACTCCTCAGACAGCACCGCTCCAGACTCCCTAAACCAGTTCATCGTCCACTTCGACCATCGCAACAGAGAGGTGCACACCAACCCTGCTCTTCCAGAGAGAGTTGACGCCCCCATCCAGCTGCAGCAGCATCAGGTCAGAACCACCCCACACAGAGTCAACGCGAGGAAAGCAGCTGGCCCTGATGGTGTCATGGGAAGAGTGCTTAAGGCATACACAGACCAGCTAGCGTAGGTTTTCACCATCATCTTCAACCTCTCACTGCTGCAGTCTACAGTCCCCACCTGCCTTAAGTCAGCTACCATCATTCCAGTGGCTCTAACCCCCATCATCACCAAATGTATTGAAAGACACATTAAGGCTGCCGTTACTGTAGCCCTCGATCCACACCAGATAGCATATAGGGCAAACAGGTCTACAGAGGATGCAATAATAACAGCTCTCCACACAGCCCTCACACACCTGGACAACAGTAACACCTGTTTGAGGATGCTGTTTGTGGACTTCAGCTCCGCTTTTAATACTGTAAGACCCCAGAAAAAGGAGATGATCATGGACTTCAGAAGATCGAAGCCATCTGAGCACTCTGCCCTCTACATTGATGGAGAAGAGGTTGAGAAGGTGGAGAGCTTCAAGTTTCTTGGTGTCCACATTTCTGCTTACCTCACCTGGTCCACAAATATCTCTTACCAGGTGGGGAAGGCACAACAAAGGCTGTACTTCCTCATCAGGCCCACCTCCCCCAAACCCTGCTGACTAACTTCTACCGTTCCACCATTGAGAGTCTCCTGACCTACTGCTGTACAGTGTGGTATAGCTCCTGCAACAGGTGGTGAGAACGGCAGAGCAGCTGATTGGGACCACACTACCGCCCCTCAGACACATTTACACTGGCAGACTCCAGCGGAAAGCCAGCAACATCATTAAAGACACTTCACACCCCGGATGCTTACTTTTCTCTCCCCTGCCCTCTGGAAGATGCTACAGGACACTCAGGTCAAAGACCAACAGATTCAAAAAAAGCTTTTATCCTCAGGCAGTCAACTATGCCAATCCGAGAACTTTATTTATTTCTCCTTACTGCTGATTGGCTGCTGCCCTGTGACGCATCTCGCAGTCTATACATGCGTAACATCGGTATTTTGTATTCTAGCACTTCGAGAGACAGCAGTTCAGTGTACACTGTACAGTATGGATACGGGTTTATCTTTACATTTTTTAAGGGTAATGTATTAAGCTAAGTTTTAAATTAAATTAAAGTGTTTTGGGAGCACATTTAAGGTTTACACTATAAAAAAAGACTACACTATTTTTTTTTTTACCACATCACATGTTCGCATTTTTTCACTCTTGGAATGTATCCCCCCCCATAAGTGGGGGTTTACTGTATATCCTTAACTGTTGTGTTCTTGGGGTATTGTTGTCCTTAAAGTGTCTCACAAACAAAAATATATGGTTCCTGAGATTTAACCCTGACAACGTCTGTGTAAACATATCATTTTTGTGTTTTGGCAGGCGATATACTGATACAGATCTCTGAGAGCCAAAGGAGGCTCATGAGTGAGCTGGAAGGAGTGGTATGTCATTCCTCTATTCCCTACTTCTCTTGCATGAGCAAGAAGTGGTGGCCGCTAACCCAGTGGTAGGAATGGTAAACTGGCAGCCAGAGAGTCTGAATGGATATTCTAGTTCGTGCCCTTGCAGAGCCACTCTGATGCAGTGGTGCTCCCAGTCTGGGGATAGTTTGGCAGTCAAATGATTTATTTCTGTTGTAGGATCAAACATACTATAGAAATATGTTATAAAAATTGAGTATAACATACTTTTAGTTATAATGTTACATATAATGTATGATTTATAATCTTTGTGTGTTTGTCTTAGTTCCGATGGTTCCATAATGAAGTCCTTCAGGAAATGGAGAATAACGTCAGGCTGGACAAAGACTACATATCAGTCAGTAATAGTTACACTTGCTCAAGAATTCATATTAAGTCACAAAATCTGTTGATAATGAATTAACTGTTTAAAATTGACATGGCTGCTCCCCAGGACAGTAGGAGGAACTATGAGATGGAGGTGAGGAACCAGGCGACAGCTTTGGAGAGACAACTGAGGAGAAGTGGTGCACAGGTAAGCTAAACCGCCTTGACTGATTTAGCTGGAGTGAAGCGTGTTTGATGACCCCATGTATTCAACCGAAGTGTGCAGAACATGCCTGTGGTGATCATGTGATCTGGAAACATCTAATGTTTTGAAACTATAACATATAATTTGCTATGTGCTGAGTTTTATGTCCGTGTACACTTGCTGATACATTTACACTGTTAGTTTCTGATACACTTCCTCTTTTAATTAAACTAACACCAAAATGTGCAATCTTTTTTCTCACAGTGGGGCTAAATCTAGAATCCCAACTTCCTACATAATGTAATATGTAGTCATTAAAATTCTGGCTCCTGCACCCAAGCAGAACACAGCATGGCTTACATTTTGTGCACAGTTTCATACAAACAGTGCATGGCTTGCCTGCAGAAGCCAGAATTTCATAAAAGCAAGGGAGATGCTGCTAGTGACATGTCTGTGAAGAATTATGATAATAATAACAGTTTGCTGTGGGTGTGTGTAGGACGGTGGTGAATATGTGCAGTTCCTGAGGGACAGTCAGAGAGAGGCACTTAAAGAAGAAGAGAGGAGATATCGCTTTCTGGCCGAAAAGCACTGCGGACTCACTCAGTCTATTGTACATCTGATGAACAAGGTAAAGCCTAACTAAACCCTTTTAACCTTTATCCTCATAATGGACAAAGTAGCAGCACAGAGTGACGTATAGATAGTTTTGATGGGCCTTCTTCAAATTAAAAAAGTAATAAGCTCAGTTTTCTTTACTCATTTCCAGTGGTTCTGTCTTTTTGGAGATAATCAAATCCAATAACATGGCGTGGAGCACTTGAAATCAAAAGGAATATTAGGGAGTCTCTTACTCTGCTCCTATAAGAAGGCTGGACTTGCTGGACTATAGCTGTGAGGACTGCATTCAGCCACAAGAGCATTAATGAGGACAGAAACAGATGTTGAATGATTATTTCTGGATCACAAATGCCAGCCCAGTTAGGGGTGGGCAAAAATATATCACAATGTTTCAAAAACATTTTTGTTATACACAGCACAATATTTTTTCTGACATTTGATAAATTGACAAAAACAATTATTAAAATAATTAGTGATAATTCACACACTGCGCTGCATGAAATACAGTTAAGAAAAGTGTATTTATACCCCACTAGCTGACACATGACATTGGGCATGGTGACCTTAGGCTCATGTGCAGGTGTTCAAGAGCACACAATTCCATTGGCAGTGCTTTTCAGTGGAGATTATACAAGCTGTGTGTGCACAGCTGGGCACCTGTGTTAGTAATGACTGCACCTTCGGTTGCTGAATTCACTAAAAACAAGTAGTGATTGAATACAATTGAAGAAACTGTGTATTTGTGCACTTTCAGGGTAAGGTATGAAGGGCCGTTTAGGCCATGATTCCAATTTTATCTCTCAAACACACATAAGGTGCACACAAGGGTGGTTGAATTTGTAGATGCTGCCTATGGCTTTCATGAGAGCAAAAACAGTGAACGTGAGAGCTAAAAGTTGGGAATGCAAGGGGTAACAGTAGTGAATGCAA
>JBBPCX010089498.1:0-15295 GCA_037974365.1 Hydrocynus forskahlii | reverse complement strand
TGGCTTTCATGAGAGCAAAAACAGTGAACGTGAGAGCTAAAAGTTGGGAATGCAAGGGGTAACAGTAGTGAATGCAAGGAGTAAAAGAAATTAATGTGAGAGGTAATGCATGAAAGCATATTTGATGTGTTTGTGAGAAGTAATGTGGTGAATGCAAGAGCTTTATGGGTTCATGTGAGTGGTAAAGTGATGAACGCGAGAGCACCTTGTGTGTGTAAGGCCGGTAAAGTTTGAATTATGGTGTAAAAGGCCCCTCATAGTTAAGTCATAAAACACCTCATAACTCTTTTTATGGTTTGTTTTTCTTTTAATGGTTTATTTTTCATCACCATTTAGAAACACCAGCAGCTCTTTATATTGTGTGAAATGGTCCAAAAATACATGGAATTTCATGTATATTGACATACATGAAAGCAAAGGGCCCTCAACCTTCTTCTATGAAGGTGATAATGTGCATCATTATCACCTAGAGATGAGTGTGGCGAAGAATGGATATTCTGTTTTTGACATTCAATGTAACAGTATTGTTTAAATAGTAACAGTATTGTTTAAGTTTGCAAACAGACAGCACCAAGCAAGAGCCCACTCCAGTATGCCCATGTCATACACTGCACTGCTCGATTGCTAGTGTGTGGTTTTCTTTAGATTTTGTTCATAAGAATATCAAATAACAGATCTCAGCATTGTGAGCTGAACTGAGCTGAACTAAACTGCGAGCTGTTGTTATAAGCCTAATTTCGGAGGTTTTGCTTTGCCAACAACGATTTATTGCTGGAAAACATTGATTCACGTCCCAAGCTCAGAGGATGCCCAGTAAAGCACCACTTGTTGTTCTATATTCGATTTCCATTAATCAGCACTCCATTATTTAGCTCAACAGTGTTGGGAGCAGAAGGGATATGTGTGCTCTGTCAAGCCTCCTTAAGAACTGGATTCCAGCAAATGTTTTATAGGTGCAGCAGCTGATATATTCATACATGCCTTCATACACACTATTGGGGCTGTCATGATTACTCAATCCACCTCAGTTAAAAATATGGACAAAATATGGACAAAAGTTTTGGGACGCCTGACCATTACACCAACAGGGACATTACATAGACTTTAATATGGAGTTAGTCCCCCTTTACAGCAATAACAGCTTTCTCTCTTCTTGGAACAGCTCTCTTTCTTACGCAAGATTTCTGTGGGAATTTGTGCCCATTATTTCTGTAGAGCATTGATGAGGTCAGGCACTGATGTTGGATGAGAAGGCCTGACTCGCAATCTTCGTTCCAGTTCATCCCAAAGGTGTTGGATGGGCAGGCCAGTCAAGTTCTCACACAATGAACTCATCCAGCCATGTCTTTATGGAGCTTGTTTGTACACTGGGGCACAGTCATGCTGGAATAGGGGGGGAAAAAGTGGTGTGTCCCAATACTTTTGTGCATATAGTGTATATATTTAAATGAATTCAGGGTCTTGATCAACAGATAATGTGTCAGATTATATTTTCATTTCTTCTACATTTTCTTACAATAAGAATCAAAAACCTTATTAACATATCTATCTATATGCATTTTTGTTTAATTCAATAGTTCTGGGATCTTTTAAAGATTCTGTCCATTATTATTGTTTGGAGATTACTGTTTAAGAACTCTGATTGTTCAGTGAATAGTCAAAATGAATGGTAGATCATACAGGCCTTCGTCTCCCCGTCATAAACATGTCTTTTTATGAATCACTGGCAAATTACAGCAGCAGAGCAAAACTGGCCTGCTGGATTAAGACCTTTTTCCGAATTCCAAGTAGCAAACACAGACTGTGTGAATGAAATAGGAGTTGTGTTAAAAATGCTCAAACTGAGCTTTGATTATAGACCCAACCAGCCCTTATAATGTCATAAGGATATATCAAAGAAATATAAAGTTTCCTCTTGCTAAAGACAGGGGGTGCTCTGCAGCAGAGAGCGGAGGGATGGAGGGAGCAGGTGAATCAGACCAGAGCATCCCGTCCACGCACTCCATCAAGACTTGAGGATAACATGGTGAGAGGTTCCATCACAACTAAAATATAACAGTTTTTAAAAAATCCAAGAGGTGCATGGACAACATTAGCTAACTAATGAATGATTTCCCCACTCAGGTTGATCAACATGATCAAGCTCGTTCTTGGGCAGAACAGCCTTTAGGCAGAGTGCCCTCTAGAGGTGAGGAGACTACATTACATTACACCAGTTTCCACAAAATGCTGTTCTAGTCCACACCACACCCCTTTTTCTTTCTTTCTTCCCTCCTCTCTCTCTCTCTCTCTCTCTCTTACTCTCTCTCTCTCTCTGTCTTTCTCTCTGTCTCTCTCTCCCTTTCTTTATCACCCCTTATTTCTTTCTCCCTCCCTCTCTCTCTCTCTTTATCTCTTGCTCCCTCTCTCATTCTCTCCCCCTCTCGCCCTATCTCTCTCATTCCTTTTTTTCTTTCTTTCTCTCTCACACCTTTTTTCCCCCTCTATTGATCTCTCACTCACACACACCTTTTTCTTTCTCTCTCTCTTTCTCTCTCACCCCTCTCTCTTTCTCTCTCTCTTTCTCTCTCCCCTTTTTCTTTCTCTCTCTCTCTCTCTTTTTCTTTCTCTCATACCTTTTTTATCTCTCTGTCACCCCTTTTCCCTCTCTCCATCTCTTTCTCTTATGCCTTTTTCTTTCTCTTTCTCCCTCTCTCTCACTCCTTTTTCCTCTCTGTCTCTGTCTCTCTCTCTCTCTCTCTCTCTCTCTCTCTCTCTCTCTCTCTCTATGTCCCTCTCCACAGCCCACTCGTTCTCGCTCCAGCTCGTTTGGAGAATCTCTGGGATTAGGTGGTGGTCGGATGATGCGAGCGCTGGTGCCACACCCACCCTCTGCCAACCCCACCCTGCTGCCATTCTCCAGAGGAGAAATGGTCACTGTACTTGTGCCAGAGCCTCGGAATGGCTGGCTCTATGGCCGATCAGAAGGCTCCACACGGTGAGGAGAGACTCTATAGCAGGGGTGTCAAACTCCAGTCCTGGGGGCCGAGGTCCAGCACGTTTTGGTGATTTCTCTGCTCAGAAACACCTCGCCAGTTAATTGTCAGGTTTAGTGAATGTGTTTAAGGAGGAGAACCATCAAACTGTGCTGGACACCGACCCTCCAGGACTGGAGTTTGACACACCTGCTCTAAGAATGTCAGAAAACACAAGCAAGTCTATCTGAGAATACTCAGCCTCAGTGGTGTTAGAGACTAGTGAATATTTAGGCTTGCAGTTGAAATGATATTAAATAGATGGCTATAAACTTTGAAATAAAAATAGATGGCTATATACTGATCTCATAGCTCTGGTGCAAAACTAAAGAAACTGTAGACACCAACCATGTAAGTTACTTATCTATAATATTTATACCCAGCATTTGTGGATATAGCATAGTGTATTTCATATTGAGGTTTTTCTGTAGATTTTTTATTGGTTTTATTTAGACTTTTTACATTGTTCTTGTCTCTGTTTCTCCGTGTGTCTGTACAGTCATAACATAAGCTTCCTCCGGGATCAGTAAAGTTTTCTGATCCTAATGTGTTAGCGGATCTGCTGTGTTAGGGGAAAACTTTCGGCCTTTCAATTGCAGTATTAGTATAGATTTTACTTTTTTCATTTTATCAGTCAGGGCTGGTTTCCTGCTGCATATGTTGGCCCTATCGAGGACACACCTAGACCACCTGACCCCAGGTACGACGAGTTCTCTAACTTTTTAAATTCCTGCACAGACAATGTTTTCTATTATACTGATTTTTGGAATCCCTTTCAGTATGTCTCTCAGAAGCAGCAGCAGCATGAGCAACCTTCTCGACCAATCAACCTCCAGTAGAAACAATGCACCTCCACCACCTGCCCCAACACCACCATCACAAATGAAATCAAACGACTTCCGTCCTCCTCCTTCAGAGAGCAAGGTAAGGCCAAAAGTCTTGGCCAAGCGATGAGTGTACAATGAAAGAAAAATGGTGAAGAATATGAAGAATAACAGAGGTACATCAGTTCATCATAAGAGTGACCAAGACATTTTCAACTGAGCTGGGCTGTTGGATTAGAGGTAATCAAGCTATTTTGTTAAAGGTGTGATGTTTTTCTCCTGAGTTCATGCTGAACCCTTCACTGAAAATAAATGTGGATGGTTTTATTATGTAAATGATGTGGGCCAAGTAAGAGGACTCACTGGGTATTTAAATGATGCTGCCACAAGTGTACTAAAATGTGGCAGCACAGTTCAGCCCTAATGCATTGTGCAAAATAGCCTGTGACCTCTTACTTTTGATGAATTCACGTTTTAAAAAATAAAGGCGCATTTTTTAAAGAGTTTAAAATCCCAGTTTTTGCCCAATAAAAAGAAACATTATTTATACTACTAATAGGAAGCACTAATAGAAAGCCATGGGCAAATAGAAAGCTCTGGAAATGTACATATTTATCTTACGGGATTTTGATAATACTGACAAAAATTTGGCTGTAAAGAAATTGGAAATTGGCTTTAATTTGCATTATTTTGAATCTCTGAGAGTTGCTTTATGGAGATGTAGTTAAAGCAGAAGTTAAATTGTGCTGTCAAAGTTTGTTTCATGCTGAGTGTTAAGTCAAAGTTCCCTCATTTGGACAGCGGAGACACTGTGGTAAAGTTCTGTTCTCCATGACGCCTCAGCCTTCTTTCTGGTGGATGCAAGGCGGCAGCTCCAGCTGCTGAGGGTCTGTCAGTGTGTGTGTGTGTGTGTGTGCGCGTGTGTGTGTGTTTTATTCTTGCATGGTATGTTTTCCTGTAGTTCTTATATTAGCCTTGCAAACTTAGAACAATGATATGCGGTTGCTGTGTCTTGCCTTGTGTGTTTTTGTATGTGTGTGTGTGTATGTGTGTGTGTTTGTGTGAACCAGTGTGGCCCAGTAGCTGGTTACTGTATGTGTTTGAATGAGTTACAATATAAAATATTGATATTAGAACCACTAAATCGTACCACAAAAGAAGAATCCATTCAGCATTTAATGTTCTGCACTTTCTCCTGCAGAAACAAGAAGACTATATGCCTCGACCAGAGCTTTTTCCCAGGTGGGAATGAATGCAAATGAATCAAATATTCGTAACAATATAGATGTGTGTAAAGTTCAAATTCAACTACAGTTAAAGTTTGATTACTCAGTGTACTGACATATATCTTTTTTTGTAGTGTAATTAATCTATGCATTGTGTTGCTTCTTTCAGAGGCACAAACCCTTTTGCCACAGTGAAGCTGAAACCCACCACAACCAATGACAGATCGGCTCCACGCATATTCTAAAGCCTTGTCCAAAACGAGATCAGCTAACTGCGTCACACCACAATTTGGTATTTGCAAATGAGATGACTGTGAAGGTTTGAATAGTTGCTTTAAGAAAACCTAGGACCAGCCTTTTGAGACAATGCACTGCAGACAATGAGAGCGAGTGAACGCATTTAAAATGCATCCTATATATCGTCGCTGTCTGGCGGAATCCTCATAACTCCACTTTTTGTCTTTGTTGTTTTTTTTCATAAATTGATACTATTGGTCAGTCTCCACGTGGGTCTGTAAAATTTAGAAATTATTAACCAATGAAAAGTGTTGAAAATAGTTATACCAATTTGATGACACAGTATTCATTTATTTAGAACATAGGCTACATAGTTTTGTGAGTTTCCTGAAAAATAGCCGTTTTGGACATATGAGGTTTCTGCCTGACAGCGACGATATCAAATATTTCTTCTAACAGCATTTTAAATGCAAACTATAAATTGAATATTTCTTAGTATGATATTGTTATAACAATATTTTCAGACAATTCAAACCATTTTCAGATTTTTCACATATTTTAAATGATCTCGGGAATGTACTGACTACAGTGCAGGAGGCTGCAGGCGAGAGCATGTTATTGGACTTACTGGAATATACAGGAAAAACGTATCTTTGAATTAAATTCAAAATAATGGATATAGACGTTAAACGCAGGCAAAGAAACATTACATATGACACAAGGTCAGTAGGCATGGACAATCAACCTGGTGCTAAGTAATACTAAGGCTAGTATTCTAATAGCTATATTTAGTCTAATAGTTTTAAAAGCTTTCTTACACATGTAGAAAAAGTATCAAGTAAAAGTGGACCTTGAAAAACGTCTATTGGCATTAAATAAACTGGCACATGAAGTGACTTAAGTGGAGTGTAATAACTCCATATGATCTGACATTCATGCCTCAATCTCACATGGCTGTGTATGTGGCTGTGTTGCTGTGCATTTACGTGAAGTGGAATTAGAGGAAAACTAGTTCCTATCCTGCACATTTGTTTACAGTAATCACATTCCGCTTCAGAAGTATCAATAATTCAGCATCAATCCGACTATCTGTAGAGGGTTAGGGTGGAGATAAGGTGGAGACAGGTCAAGGTTAATACAGAAGAAGAGTAGTCAGGATGCTGGATGACAGAAGGGGGCGGAGTCAAAGAAATGACTGTGCTGTAAGATATTTCACTTAAGAAAAAAACTGACACAAGTAAACAGTTTAAAATAGAATTCTTACAACAATCTCATGATGAAAAACACTATATTATATATATATATATATACACACACACACACACACATACATATGTGTATATATATAAACATATATATATATATATATATATATCTGTAGCCATGGAAAAAATTAAGAGACCACTTTTCTCTTTTTTTTCACTGTCTATACAATTTACGGCAGTGTGTGTGTGTGTAAAATGCACAGGTTGCTATTCTTTTATGCACTATTGCAGTGTGAGCTGTGTAAAAAATAAGAAATGTCTCTGTATGTGTTGTAAGTGCAGTAGTGTTTGTAGAGCAGCTTTTCTATGTGCTGGTTTCCAGCAGCTTCACTTCTGATTCAGTTTCTGATGAGATGCACACACTATGCACTTAACATTACTGTTTTAATCGTTGCAGTTGTAAAATAATGCAAGAGTGTTGTGTAGTTTAACATTTCCAAGGGATAATAAATTATTTATATGTAGTATTTTTATGTAGAAAACAATAGTGACGTGCACATTTTACACAAACACACTCCCACAAATTGCAAAAGCAATAACCAGAAAAAAAATGATGCGGTCTCTTACTTTTTTCCATGGCTGTATTGTTTATTTGCATTGAGGGCTCACTTTTCATCAATGTAGCATATTAATCTTATGTATAATTTATTCCTTATTTATAATTTGCTTATGTATAATTTACTCCAATCTGATAATTGCCCGGTATATCTGGTATCACTGCAAAGCACTTTCAAAAATATCTCAGGTTTTCTTTTTAATGTATACTTATACATTTGTGGTTTGATAGGTTTGATCCTGATCATAAGGGCTACAATTTGTTTATAAAACCCTACCTTTAACATTCAGGAATCACAGATTTTGATAGCTCATATCGTTTTAGAGTGTCTGAATGTTGGTCATTAAACACCACCTCTGTGCTATTAACATAGTGGAGCCCTTGACCTCCTTAATGAAGTCTCCACGTTATTTCTCCTGTGTGTCCATTTCCACTGAAGCAGATTAAGCTCTGGGCAGATGGGATGTGCTGTCAGAGGATGTTCTTTCTAAGTGTCTTTAAAGTGAATTTAGTCTTTGACCTTGCCACTAATTGGTGTTACATTCTTCTGATGTGTCAGAACTGGTAGAAGACCTTACTGCTGCCTTTAAAGCCCTTTTGCTTCTGCCGTCTCTTCTGGCACTGATAAGCTTGCTCAAAGCCCTCTTCTGTCATTTCACCATATTAATGTATATTTCCTTGTTTGTTATTGCTTTTATCCTCTAAAACACCCCTGTCCTTGTAAAAGACGCACGAGACCTAATGACTGTCATGAAAGTAACTCTGTATAGATGACCATTTGAGTAACCACTGCCCTTTAAATTAATAAGTGTGTAATAAATCTAATCAACTTAAATGGCTTATATTTTAACATATATTTGCTTGTATTTTATTATATTGTCTTGTAATCGTATATTTTTCTTCAGTTATGTGTGTGTTTAAATGTCATTAACAGCAATCATTTCTTTTTTACATAACCTTTTCCAGATCTTTCTAACCCTGAGAATAAAACATTTATAAACCCTATTTCCAAAAATGTTGGGACATGTTCCAAAAATGCAATAAAAACTAAATGGAAATTCACTTGAACCTTTATTTAACAATCAAAATTCAATTTGGTAAGCACAAACAAATTTAGAAAGTCGTGCCTGCAACACACTCCAAAATGCTGGAGCAGAAGCTTTCTCTTTCTCTTTCTCTTTATTATTCTTCCGTTCACCCGTTTTTGGCACGCTACTCCTCCCAGGGCTTTCGAGATAGAGACACCGTTCCAACTCTGAAACGTCGGGCCCACTCTGGAATTACAGGCTTGTTCACAGCTTTTTGATATGTCTTTTTGTTCATTTGTTATTCACGTTTTCCCGGCGAAAAAATGTGGCAGAGGTATTGGCACCCTGAACTTTCAGATAGTCCTGCTCGGACACGCTTCACCTGAAACCCACCAAACCTGATGTGATACCTCAGGCCAACTTCCCCGACACACAAACGCGGTCGGTGATGACCTGCACTTTTTGAAAGACCTGTCTTTTTCTTGTCTTTCGCTCATCCCTTTATTCCCCATTCACTTCCATTCATTTTTAACCCCATAGAAATGAATGCAGTTTCAGAACAAACTTTCAGGCTCCATACAGTGACCAAACCATATGAAACTTCATATGAGACCTCAGGCCATGCCCCTAAAGACACAAACTTAACAATACTTAACAAAAAGTACAGACCTTTTTCACGAAAACAGGAAATACGTAATCGTAGGGTTAACTTAGTTCTGGTCAAGTGTCAACGCATTAGAAAACCCGGGATTAGAGAAAATGGAGCAGAGTGTGTACACAACTTATCTAACAAATTAGAGAACCAGGGCTTGTTGGAAAGGTCTCGTGGAGCCCTATCTGACTGTGAAGTTTGACGGGGATTAGTGCTTGCCCCATGGAGCTATCTGCTCGGAAAGTCTGTGCACACGGGACCGTAGCACCGGTTGTCCGCGGAGGAGAGCTTCGCCGGTCACGGTCGATTGGTCTTGGGGAGCTGAGGGTCTGTGTAAAATTTCGCGTCGCTAGGTTTTTTCCACGGCTGAGCTACGGGAAAAATGCACTGTTAGACCCGGGGAGCATTTTAAGACGGGCGCGCCTTTAAATGCTCTCTGGCTCTAGCGGTTTACGGATAATAACTCCGGGGGCTAGAATGGCAAACGAGGGGCCTATCTAACTGTGAAGTTTGATGCGGATTGGTGCTTGCTCCGTGGAGCTATGCCGCTCGGAAGTTCCGTGGGTCAAAAGTAATGGGACAGCTTGGTCAGGTTTAACGTGTGAGTTTCTCCGGTTCTGGGTGGAGGAGAGCTTCGTGCTCAGGCTCGTTGGAAAGGTCTCATGGAGCCCTATCTAACTGTGAAGTTTGACAGGGATCGGTGCCCCGTGGAGCTATGCCACATGGAGCGCGGAGTCTCTTGTGCCGGTAGCTCCGCTCCCACGGGGAGTAGAGCTTCATGCTTGGGCTCGCTGGAAAGGTCTCGTGGAGCCCTGTCAGACTGTTAAGTTTAAAGGGGGTTGGTGCTTTCCACGCGGAGCTATGCCACACGCAAGGTCTGTGCATATGGTCCCTGTAAAATTCCAGTACGCTACAAGAACAAGAGATCACTGCTTGCGCCACTTTTATATCCTGGCGGAAGTAAAGATACCCTATGATTACATATTTCCGGTCAAAAATGCAGAAGTTGTGAAAAAGGTCCATTGGGACAGAGCTGTCATACAAAACTATGTGGACAGTCTTGGGACACAGACACACACACACTCACATACACACACACAAATGCTATGGTAATGTTAATGTTAATGCTAATGCTAATGCTAATGTTAATGCTATGCTATAGCTAATGTTATGCTAATGTTATGCTAATGTTAATGCTAATGCTATGCTAATGCAATGCAAAGCTATGTTTATGTTAATGCTAATGTTAATGCTAAAACAAATGTTAACACTAATGGCGATGTTAATGCTAACACTAATGGTAATGCTAATGCTGTGTTCTGCATTTGAGCAAGCACACTTTGCATTTTCTCTGCGGAAATGCAGTCTAGTTACACTTCTTAATTGTTTGGGAACTGAAGAAACGAATTGTTGCAGTTTTCCTATAGATGTTAAATGTTAGTGTCCCAACGTTTTTGGAAATAGGGTTTGTACGTAAATAATCTCTGATTGCTCGTGTATGGAGTTTGCATGTTCTCCTCATGATGGTGTGGGTTTCCTCTGGCGTCACTGGTTTCACCCACAGTCCAAAGACATGCACGTCAGGTGAACTGAGGATTTTAAAATGACAGTAGGTGTAGGTGTCTGAGTGAATGGTGTTTGAGTGTGTGTGCACCCAAAATTCCAGAAACTTTGATACAGCAGTGTCGGCGTGACATTTATTACAAAACCCGGGAGCTGATCAAGAGAGCTTCTGTGTGAACAGTGAATTCATTCTGAAACTTTAATAATGTTTATATACCCAGTTAAACTCTTGTTTCAAAAAAAGCTAATTTGTATTAATAAACCTTTAATGGTTTATTAATATGGAACATGCTGGAATGCTGTGATGCTTCACAAAAAGTTCCACAAACCCATATACCCCAGGCAGATGTACTCAAACTGAGGCATTCTCAGTGTATCATATGGCAAGAACTTCTAAATCAACTGGCAAGAACAAAGGCATCTGCTTTTTAATCAACAACAGATGGTGCACTGACACCAGCATTCAGAAAACCTGCTCGTAACATTTTCTTTACCAGCTATCCAGTGTGTGCTGAACTGAATTGTAACAAGTGGTGCAGATCCAATGAAATGGATGGGAAGTTTGTTTCAGTTTTATTACACGTTAATGAGTAGCACAGTCTGGTGCCTACAGATTTAAAACCCAATAAACACACTCACACTTTGTGGACACCGTTTGAGGAAGAACCCTTTCTATTCCAGTCCACAACATAGGGTCCATAAAGACATGGCTGGATGAGTTCAGTATGGAAGAACTTGACTGGCCCACACAGAGCCCTGACCGCAATGCCAGCCAACATGATGAACTGGAACGGAGATTGTGAGCCAGGCCTTCTCGTCCAACATCAGTGTCTGACCTCATAAATGCTCTACAGAATTAATGGGCACAAATTCCCACAAAAACTCCAAAATCTCGCTCAAAGCCTTCCAAGAAGAATGGAAACTGTTACAGCTGCAAAGGGGGACCAGCTCCATATTAAAGTCCATGTATATGAATGCAATGTTATTTGTGTAATGGTTAGACATCCATGTAGTGTATTTCATGTGTTTTCTGCCACATACTATAAATTATAGCTTCTCTGTGTTCAGTGCAGTGCATGCTGATTGTCGGGCAAGCAGTTTAACAGTCTGTACACTCTGAGCTAATCTTTAGCTTTGTGTGGAATTGCGTGGAAGCAGCAAAATTACATTATTAGTTTTGTGAAAGTAGTCAGTAGTTGTGACAGCTGTGTTAATTGCTTAGAGAACAGTCCCCTTAGGGACAAAACTGTAATTACTAAGGCCAAGTGAACTAGTGGAACAAACACTGTTTCAGATCAAAATCTTTCCCCAGGCTACAAGACTAGCTCATTTAATTCCGGTCTATGACTGTCGAATATCGTAGACGGATGATTTGTATGTTTACCGTTTGAGTGCTTCTGAAGGTTTCCTCTGTTATGTATATACGTTTGAGAGTGAATTAACTATCCCCAACTTCCCACTAATCCAGTTCTCCAAGGAGAGTTTTATTTAATCTTTCTCTCTCTCTCTCTCTCTGATTATAATAGCATATTTGACTGGCTAGTTCATTTGCTGGTCTGGCTGAGGGGCAACAAAGCAATGACATAATAGACTTAATTGAACTGGAGTGGAGCAAACCCTATCCAATGCAACTTCAGTTATTCCACCCTGAACTAATTTGAACTCTCTCTCTCTCTCATACACACACAAACACACTCTGTCTCTCTTTCTTTCAGTCTTCTTTTCTTTTTCTTTCATTCTCTCACCTTTTCTTTCTCTATTTTCCTCTCCCTCCCTGTCTTTGTTGGGGTCTCTCTTGTTCTCTTCCATCTCACATCCCTTTCTTTCTCTCATTCTCCATCTCTTTCTCTCTGTTACTCTATCTCTGTCCTCCCTTTCTCTCTTTTTCTCTCTCACCCTCACACACAAACACACACACACACACACACACACACACACACACACACACACACACAAAATACACAAACGCAGTCCATTTCTCTCGCACATGCACGCGCACACACACAAACACACTCCATTTCTCTTTCTTTCACAGTCTCCTTCTCTTTTTCCTTGTTTCTTTGACCTTTTCTCTTTCTCTATTCCACTCTCTCTGGCCGTCCTGGTCGGGTTCTCTCTTGTTCTCTCTCATCTCACTTTCTCCCACATCCCTTTCTTTTCTCTCATTCTCCATCTTCCTCTCTTTATCTCTTTCTCTCTCTCTCCCAGTCTGTCATTGTCTGTCTCTCTGTGAGTCTACCTCTCTCTCTCTCACTCTCTCTCGCTCTCTCTGCCCTGTCTGTCAATGTCTGTCTCTTCTCCTCCCGTTTAGGATCTACAGTAATGATAGAGTAGTATGTGACAGAAAGCAAAGAGCAGTGAAAAGGGCTAAAGAAAAGATTCACAGCGAGTCCGTGCTCTTGAGGCATTCTCTTTTTATTTCACTTTTTTGCTTTCACAGTTTGACCTCTTTCTTATTTTGGCATTTTACATGGCGGCTCTATGCCAGAGAGAAAAGAGGGAGAGATGAAGAGAGGGGGAGGAGGAGAGCAGTGCCAAGGAGTGGAGGAGAGAGCTGATATATAGAAAGAAAGATAGAAAGAGAGATAAAGAAATGAGAGTGCAGAAGAAAACAGATAATAGGGGGTGGTCTTTCAATGTTTTATATCTACATACTGTCAAGACTAGGGGCTCTTCATCTATACACTAGAATTTATACACACACGTTTGTATAAAAAGGAACAATTAAATAGCATGACTGTGCTGTGTGTGTGTGTATGTGTGTGTGTGTGTGTGTGTGTGTGTGTATTTGCCTCTTCCTTTTGTGCGCTGTGTTAAGGATGTATGCATTGTAGGGTTCAAGTAGTGTGTGAACAGCAAGGAAGGTGCATCAGCAGTGAGTGAGGCTGTGTGTGTGTGTGTGTGTGTGTGTGTGTGTATGTGTGTTTGTGAATAATGTGAAAGGGATTGTGTGCAGGTGTGTGGGAAGTGTGTGTTGGGGTATGGTAAAGGTCGTGGGGCCATAAGGGCATGGGTCAGCCAAGATTGTGTTGTTTACTCATGGACCAGAGCAGCAAACTCTGTGAGAGAGAGAGGGAGAGAGAGAGAGAGAGAGAGAGAGAGAGAGAGAGATGATTAGTGCATAGTATTTTTTTAAATAAATGAGGTGTAAAATGTGTAAATAATAGAGACAAAAAGGGTTACACTCTTGTTTTTCTTTATATGAAAGACCCTATACAAAAATAATTATTGAATACATGTGAATTCTACTCTGTTCTATTCCCCCATGTACCTTATAGCTTCACATTTATGGTTTCCAGTTAAAGGACTAGAGTTGTTGCTACTCAACAGTATCCTGTGTCCATAAACAAATATATAAGGCTAATAAAGCAGCCAGTGTTGCAAATAAAGTAAATAGTTAGCATATTTAATCATATTCTACTTTTGTCATTTTCAATTAATCACAGTTCAAGCACTTTTCCTGAGACCATCCTGGGGAAGTAATAAATAGCAACGCCCATTCTGGCACCTGTGCAGCATCTAGAACTCAGAGAGGGCATTTAATCAGTCATCCAGAGTGGTTTGGTATGAAATAGTTCAGTGTAGAGAAATTATTTGTTTTTTAATGGTTGCGATAAAAAGGGCTCATAAAAAATCTCTATAATGCAAACATAGTCGTTTTACTTGCTATCTAGAACTACTAGTGTTTCTACATATGCTATAGGGACAAAAGTATTGGGACACACCCTTACTTCCAGTGAAGGGCAATCTAAGTGCTTCAGTATACCAAGAGATTTTGGACAACTCCATGCTTCCAACTTTGTGGACACAGTTTGGGGAAGAACCTTTTGTATTCCAGTATGACTGTGCCCCGTTTGGGATGAACTGGAATGGAGATTGCGAGCCAGGACTTCTCAGCCACATTAGTGCCTGACCTCATAAATGCTCTACAGAATGAATGGGCACAAATTCCCTCAAAAACACTCAAAATCTTGTTTGAAAGCCTTCCAAGAAGAGTGGAAGCTGTTACAGCTGCAAAGGGGGACCAACTATGTATTTGAATGCAATGGGTATCATTTTGTTGTTCTACTCTCCTCTAGCCTCTGGTGTGTATATCTCACCCTCCACTCCAATCTTGCCGTCTCCATCTTTATCCGCTGCCTGTAGGAAGGCTTTGGTTTCCTTGTCAGTCAGGTCTCTCCCATCAGTAGCAAAGCCCTTCAGCACGAACCTGAATACACATCACATCATGCACACAGATTACACACCATATTATACACATTATATTCTGTATTCCATATCTATACCCATCTGTTAATGTGCTCTAATCATCAAAATATGGCACCCTGCGCTTTATCATGCATATAAATATGATTGCACATGTACAGTATACATTCAGATGTTTATTTTGCACAATATGTCAATTTGCACAATATGCTCTTTTCAGACATACATTTGCCAAAGATAGTAATTTCACCTCTCAGCTACCTCACCCATGCACAGTTTTTTTTTCTGTCTATGTATATTTCTTTATTACACTGAGTATTTTTCTTATTTTATTTTTAGTCTATTTGTTATTATCTTTTCTTTTACTGTCCTATCTCTCTTTAAGTAGTCCTAGGTTATCTATTTTGGAAATTTGCCCAGCCTTAGGTGTGATTTGGGGTACATTTCAGTGCACGTTGTACTTGTTTAACTGTGTGTGTGACAAATAAAGAATCTTGAATCTTGAATCTTGTATGTTAAACATGCCGTACATTACATATGGAGCATTTGTCAGTAGCTTGGACGCCTGATTGAATGTATACTTTTCATAACATTAAAAGCACTTTGATTAAAGGCCATTTATTTACATTTATGGCATTTTGCAGATGTTTTTATCCAAAGCGACTTCCATTCCCTAACTACAGGGGACAGTCTCCCTGGAGCAACTTGGGGTTAAGGGTCTTGC
>JBBPCX010089483.1:0-25502 GCA_037974365.1 Hydrocynus forskahlii | reverse complement strand
CATGGCCCCTCCTACGGGTGGTGAGCCCATTGGAGGGGGGACCCATGTCTGCTCTTCGGATTTGCCCGGCCGGGCCCCATGGGTGTAGGCCCGGCCACCAGGCACTCGCCATCGAGCCCCACCCCCAGGCCTGGCTCCAGAGGGGGACCCCGGTGACCCGTGTCCGGGCAAGGGAAAACATCTTCTCATGATATTTCTCTTCATAAGGGGTCGATTGAGCCGCTCTTCGTCTGGCTCCTCACCCAGGACCTGTTTGCCATGGGTGCCCCTACCAGGGGCATAAGCCCCGGACAACATAGCTCCTGGGGTCATAAGAACACGCAAACCCCTCCACCACAATAAGGTGTTGGCTCCGGGAGAGGGCATTTTTTTATTTGAAACAAATAATCTAGTAAAAAGAACAGAACAATGAAGAGCAACCAAGGCAATTGATTGCTGTCAATTAGAAAGTATTTGGAATCTAGACATGCATGTAGGGAACCAAGTGTAAATGTGTGCAGGTTAAAATCCTGATACTAGTTGCATAAAATGACCAAGTGTAAATGGGGCTAGGGTGTACTGCCAACTCCTGCCCACATGTTGTTTCTGCAAGATATGCAATGCACCTAAAAAATAAAGTAGACTTATATATTTAGTGTCTCACGGGAAGATCACATCTTGTCTAAAGCAACTGCTTCTAAAAAGAAAGGAGAAAAAGATGGAATAAACTCATCTCTTATTTCTTTCCCTATCTCTTTCCATGATGTCCTGCCACCAGTGGGCTGCATTGGTTACAGCTCCTGTGCATGTACGACTCACAGCTAGGGGGTGCCAGTCCCCTGCCAAAAATGATAAAATGAAGATTCTTACTATTAAAATAGAAAAAGTTCATGTTCATGTTTAAAAAGAAAAACACTCTCAAAGGTAAAGAAAACGTCTTTTTAAATGGTCTCTGCTTTAAATCATGAAAGAACACAGTGGAGAAATACCAGGCCACTTCCCATCAAATTCATGTTTTAAATGCCCATGTAAATTTAATCTTTGGGCTTGCTGAAGCAGAGCTTAAAAGCATTCTAACAAACTGTTTCAGCTGCCTCTTCCTCAAATGAATAAATAAGTAATGCAGTGTAAAGTTGAGAAAGAACTGCAATGTAGAAAGAGAAAATGTAGAAAAGTATTTTCTCTAGAGTTTTATTTTAACACAGGTCGGGCTGTGAATGACCAGATGGTGACATGAACTAAGTTCCATGAACTAAGTTCCTGTTGATTACCACCAAACCTGGCATAGCAGCTGATACATTTGTGGTGCATAGAGGGACAGATGTTGTGCATTTAGTTTAGATGTTTCATGGGTCTCATTAAACTGAACAATGCATCACTACTAAAGTTATCAGTTGGATTCTGGTCCACAAAAATAAGGCCAGTATGTTTAAAAAGACTGTACTTGCTTCACAGTTCATGCATACCCTCAAATTATGTCACTTTAGTAAGATTCCCTACCGAATTCAATCTGGTGCAACACCGAAAGAAGTTCTGAGAGTTTGCTGATCAGCTTCAACAATGTACAGTTGGTGCCCTCACTCAATGGCTAGTGTGAATAGGCACCAGCATCACATGGTCAAGCAGAATCTCTATTTCAAAAGCATCTAAGTAATCTAAGGCAGTGACATAATGTAGCAATTCATATTTGTAGCTGCTGACTGCTGAACCACACAGCTCTTCAAGCAATGAGGCTACCAGCCGGATTGGAAAGTAACAGGCATATTTTCACCCTCAACCAGGATTCTTGCAACAGCCTTCCATTTATCTGTTTGATGATTGTGCCTATGAAGATCACACATCATACAGTTCAGTCAAGTATTCAGTTTTACCATGTCTAAACAATTCTATTTTTCTGCTTCCTTTCCCTGAAGAATACTATTGTCTATGGGTGGTCTTGCACAGCATGTTTAAGATCTAATCACATATTTTCAAAGATATTCAAGTGTGGGGATTGTGAAAGCCCTTTCATAATTACATTTTGCTGGAGTGAATTAACATTAGTTCCAGATTCTCTGTCAGTCACTTGGATGAGCCCGTTTCCTCTGACTGCAAGTACAACACAATGAAAGGTTTAAGGATCACCTGACTAAAAGCCTAAAATAACACTAGAGTATTTACTTGATATTAAGCAAATACAAACTTAAATAAAAAATGAATAAATCAGCATTACCTTAAAATATATATGTGTCATAATTAAGTTTGCTCCATGCAGATATTACCTTCTTTTCATTAGGAAAACATCTAATTTGACCAGAGTTTTGCAAACAACTGTGTGTAAATTTCATTGGCAGATGTTTAAAACACGCAGATGTATGTGTTGAATATCTTACCACCACAAACCATCACCAGCAGGCATAGCACCAACAAGATGTGAATCAGTCAATTATGTCTTCTACAGTGACATCTTAAAACATCAGACTCTTTAGACAAATGGACAGTTTTTCTTAACTGCTTAAATGCATTGCTGACATTTCTTACATAAGGTACATTAAGTGTTATTTGCAGTGAGTAAATATAACATGGGTGTTACAGTAATTGTCTTTTTTGTTTTCATGTGTAGTGACATGTTCATGAAAAAACAGTGGTTTAATGGTGTCTAAATTGGTGGGTATACTGTGCTTTCTTTGGGGCCCCCTACCAAAGATGTGTCCACCATGAACACGCCATTTTCTCACATATTCATAAAAATGAACTAAAATCAAGCAATCAAGCAGGTGTTTTGTCATGTCGTGCTCAGGTAGCAAAGCGCAGATGCAGGTTCCATGGTTTACCATACTTTATTTCCACACACAAAAACGAGATCTCAAAAAGCCTCGAGGGCCAAACACACAAGGAACATCAAACTCTTATGGGCAAGTGATGTGAGGGGTGGCCCGACACATGAGCATGAACAAAACCCTTTAAATACACTAAGACAGGACTAAGACAAAAACCAATAAGCAACAATAATCACTTAACATAAATACAAGACAACTGACTGAAGAGAACACCAGACACACTGACACAACATTTCAAAACAAAAGTCAATAGCGGCCGCTGACCAGAAACATAACAGTTTATTGTGATTTCAACCATATACACAGTGTACAGTTAAATGAAACAGCGTTCCTCTAGGGCCAAAGAACAAAGAACAAAAACAGAATAACACAAGACTACACAAGTGCGGGCAGGACAGGACTAAAGAGAGATTGCAAAAAAAACGAGCAACAGCACATTAATTTACAGCACAAAGCAACATACAGTGGAGTCGACAGGAGCAGTAAGAGTACAGGTGTGACAGATTACAGTATTATGACATACTGTGGCGAGCACGAGGGAGAGAACATGAGGGAGAGAACATGAGGGAGAGAACACGCAGGCATGCTGATTCTCCAAGCAGCCATCTTTTAATTTGTCAGCTTCACAGCTTCCAAACGCATTCTCAGCAGGGTGATCTGTGCCCCCGACTGGCATAGTTTAGCACAGCACCCAAGTTCACTACACCCACATTCTCATCTCTCACTACCCTCCAGCCCATAACACTCCGGAGGATGGTGACAGACGAGAAATGGCTGAAACCACACAAAATGGTTTAATGGCTCTAATGTCCCCAACACATTAAACAGGCCAAACTGGCTACTTACTCCCAACTGCAAAGGCTAATGGGAGCCAGTCCTGCCGTGCCGCTCGCTACAATACTGTATTGGAGTAGCAGAGTTGTTAAATGTGCAAAAATGCAGAGGAATGCAAAGATTTAGGTAGACAACAATAAATATAAAAATAGCAAGAAGCAGCAGCAGGATTAGACAACAGTACAGTATATAAATAAATACAAGGTATTTACAGTGGCAGTCAGGGAGTAAGTCTTCTTTGTTTTTGGAGGTGCAGTTAATTGTGTGTGTGTGTGTGTGTGTGTGTGCTATTGTGTGTTAACTATTAAATGATGAGTCTGAGGAAGAAACCGTTCCCCATTCTGGTAGTATAGGCCCAGATGCTGTGAAACGTTACGTCAGAGGGAAGGAATAAAGGTGTGGGAGGGGTGTGTGGGTTATTGTGATCTGATTCAGCACAATTTCTATACCACACCAGGATGCAACTACACAGCAACTTTACTGTCTGGGAGGACACCTTGGCACTTGGTTTCCTGTTTCCGGCCTAGTCTTGAGGTGGAGGGACTGGATATTCCTCAGAGGATGAGGCATCACTGGAGATGGACATCACCCTCGTCAAGGCAGATAACCAGGCTCTCCTCGTAGCAGAAATGGCAAGCCAGAGCCATCCCACAAAGAGGCGAAGGGATTGCTGGAGGAATAACTCCAGTGAAGCAGCCCCTCCTCAGCCTGGCAATCCTGATGATGTCAACGAACAGGCATTTGGAACCACAACACCTCAAGCATTGCTGGGTCCCCTGCTGCTCTGGAGAACACCTCGCTGACACCTTCCACAGCGCTTCTGTTCCTTGTTGCCAACTGTGCAGCCTGGTACTCGTGAGAGAGTTTCCTCATCAGTTCTTCTGCTGTGCCAGAGAACACAGTCACCAGTGCCCGCTATTGCTCTGGTGAGTGCTTCATCAACACCGCCCCCTACAGCTCTGAAAAGTCACAAGCTCTCCTGCTGCACTAGAGAGGAGCTTTGTCACTGGCTCACATTGGAGCTCTGGAGAGCACATCATCTTCCCTTCCTCTGAACAGTCCTTTGTTGCTGGCTCCCCGGTGCTCTGGAAAGCACTTTGTATCTGGGTGCCCCTACTGCTCTTTAGGGCACTTCATTCTGGCTCCCCAAGTTTACATTTACATTTACATTTACGGCATTTAGCTGACGCTCTTATCCAGAGCGACGGACATCAGTGCTCAAGTTGATCCAGAGAGCCTTTTGTTGCCAGCTCCCCCAATACCTCAAGTCAAGTAGGTTTTATACACACACTACACAGTGAAACGAAACAACGTGCCTCTGGGACCATGGTGCAACATGAGAACAGAACAGAATTGAACACCATAAGACCACAAGTTCAGACGGGACAAAAGAGTGGGCAAGAAAAAACACAAGAGCAACAAAACAACTAGACAAGACATTTAGTGCAATTTGACAATAGCTATAGTCTGGATGAATACAATACTTTGACAGGTACTATATTCTAGCTGCAGAGTTGTGTGCAAAAATGTTGAGAAGTTACATGTGCAAAAAATACAGCAATAAATATGACTGTGCAAATATAGCAGCAATAGGAGAATGTGAATTGTAATAAAGAGGTATGTATTTACACAGGTATGTATTTACAAAGTAATTAAAGAGTTGTTGAGGGGGGTTGTTTTTGGTGTGTGTGTGGAGAGAGGTTACAGTTTTTATGTTTCAGTTCCGGTTGAGGAGTCTGAAGGCCTGAGGGAAGAAACTCCATTCTGGCAGTGGTGGCCCGTATGCAATGGAACCTTCTGCCAGACAGGAGAACGAAGGAGAGTGTGAGTGGGATCATCCACTCAATGCTGGTGGCTTTGCAGATGCAGGGTATAATGTAAATGTCCATGACAGAGGGGAGAGAGACCCTAATGATCTTCTCAGCTGTCCTCACAATCCTCTGCAGGGTCTTGTGGTCCAAGAGATTTTGCTCCCAATCCTGACTGACTGAGGTCATCCAGTCTGGAAGTCCAGGATCTAGTTGCAGAGGGAGGTGTTTAGGCCCAGCAATATCCTCTTCCCAATCGGAAACTAAGGAATTATGATACTGAATGTTGAACTGAAATTATTGAACAGCATTTTCACATAAATATCCTTTTTGTCCAGGTGAGTGAGGGCCAGGTGAAGGGTAGTGTTGATGGCATCACCTGTAGAACAGTCGGAACGGTATGCAAACTGCAGAGGGTCAAGTGAGGGGGGCAGTTGAGACTTGATTTGCCTCGTGACGAGCCTCTCGAAGCATTTCATGTTGATGGGTGAGTGCAACGGGGCGATAGTCATTGAGGCAGGACACTGGCGACTTCAATGGCACAAGTATGATGGTGGTGGTTTTGAAGCACGTTAGAACGACAGTGGTGCTCAGAGTGATGTTGAAGATATCTGTGAGAACAGCTAGTCTGCACATCCTCTGAGCACACAACCAGAAATGTTGTCTGGTCTAGCAGCTTTCCACAGGTTGACACTGAGCAAAGTTTTCCTCACATAAGCCATGGTCAGACAAAGCACCTGGTCACTGCAATGTTTTGTGCTTCACACTGTGCATAGAAATGGATGTGTCTCGAGTTCCCTCTGGTGCTCTGGTGAACTCTTTGTCACTGGCTCTCCCTGATACTCTGGAAAGGACCTTGTTGCCTGTACAGCTTGCACCCCTGGCTGTGCTGGAGAACACCTGGTCAGTGATGCCTGCTGTCTAGGAGAACAACATTACTGGTGCTATCTATTACTCTGGAGAGCATGTAGCCAGCAACTACCATGACTCTGGAGAGCTCCTCATCAACGCCGGTGCCCCCAGCTGCTCTGGAGAGTGCTTTGTCACCGTCCTAGTCCCCTGATCCCCCTGGAGTTGGCCTCCCAGTCTCCTGGTTCCCTGCTGATTTCCTCCCAGTCTCCTGGTTTCAGTCTTCTGGCTGGCCTCCTCATCTTCCGGTCCCTTGTCACCAGCCTCCTCATCTTCTGAACTCTCATCACTGGCCTCCTTGACCTCATCACCAGCTTCCTCAACTCCTGGCCTCAGAGACAAAACTTCCCTGCCCAGGACATGGCCCCAGCCTAGCCATCATCATGACCCCCACTTGGACAAAGTACTTCTTCCCAGTCCCCACTGTAATATGCCAGTTCCTGTTGTGGTGAGTCCCTATCAGAAAGGCTTGGGGGTTCTCTTTCTTGTTTTTTCTGGGTCATGCCCTGCCTTTGTCTTTCCCTGTGGCATGTGGCATGATTAGTGTGTCCATCTGTGTTTCCGTAACCCCTCCTTTTCCAGGTGTTCCCCATCCTTACTCTGTATAAGTAGCGGTCACTTTGGATCGCTTTTATCCTGTTTGTCCTGGTTGTTTCATAGTTTCTGTGTTTGTTCTTTCCATCATGTTTGTCTTATTGAATAAAGATCCTCATTTGCACGTATGATTGCCTCATCAGGTCTTACCTACTACATGTCACAGAGTCAAACCCTAGGATGTTCATCCTGCGCTTTATTATGTGTTTTACTTTCTTCAAAAATGTTAATGTAAGACATATCCATTCAGAACTGACAGACTGGATGGTCACGTTTAAAAACTTCTTGTGGTAATTAGATATTTTAGATATTTTAACTATTATCAGCCAATTTTATGTCAGTGAGCAAACCTGATTTCCAACCTCATACCGGAAAAGTTTGAGAGAGCTGGACCACTAACAAAATAAAACAAGCCATTAATCTTGGGTGAAAAGAATCAGGGGAATGGGAAAGTATTGAGAGAAGGGGAAAAGTAGAAAAAATGTTCTTTTTTTTTTAATGCATGAAATGTTCTTGATCTTATCTGGCAAGCTGAGTGATTGATCATGGGCCAGCTGGCCTGGTCATTTGAAATCCAGCTCCTGGCTGCTGGTGGAGACTTCCAAAGAGACATTTCCCGTTATGGAGGAAAGGTAGAGAAGTCCTTCATTTCTGTGTAATCTAAAAGAAAATCACTGTTTAATCACATGCACAATGACATATGTTTAGAACAATAGGAACAGGAATGTCTGCAGTATACCTTTTATAATACTCTGTCAGTGCCAACCTTGTGACAAATGCAGTGGCTTAAGCAAAGGCAAACAAACAAGAAACAGGTGAATCTAACTGGTGTTGGCCAAACCAAAGGGAGAGACAAGGGGAGATTTGGCATAGGTTTAGAGCAGGGTGTCAAAACAAAAGTCACAGAAATTCAAAGTAAAATAAAGGCAGAATGTTACAAATATAAAGTGTTTGCTCAGCTATGAAATCCACATCATTCCTGTAAGTGGAGTTTGAAGCATAGGTTACCTTGTGAGACAAAACAGGAAGCTAAGGGGGTATAGTATAACAATTGAGAAGGTTTTACACCCATGTGCCACCCATGATGTCCAAGGCATGTAATGTGGACTTTGAAAGTGCCTTTAGTGCTAGCCTAAGAACTGGGTGGTGATGTTTTGATCATGGTTAAAGATGTAGGGTGTGGAAATGGGTCTGCACGCACCACCAGAGGACAAGAGAAAAACATATTTGAACTTCTGTTTCACTGAATCAGAATGAAAAAAGGGCTGATGTGAAAAAAGCACAAATCTAGTTAAGACATCGAGGATACAAATTGTAGTGGAAGTTAGATTTCAGTAAAGTGCATAGAGATATACAGGGGTGATGTAACCTGAATTTTGGTGCAAGTCGAAATATACTATAGCCTAAATCACTTGCCCATTCTAACACAGTTGTAAAATCATAAAGACACAACTAAGCCACAGAAAAAGGAAAAGGAAAACTCCCCTCGCTCACAAGCCACGTTACTGCATATTCTTCCATCGCGCGCAACCAAACTTGTTTGCACACATAGTCCGTAAGTACGAAGCTAACGGTGTAACTACCCAACATAAGTTTAGAGACTACTTTGTTTTTGCTTTTATGGAGATGTGGCTCAGCTCAGCATTCCAATTGAGATTATTCAACTGGTTAACCAGCTTCCATTCCCTTACGACAGAAACACAGCTCTGTCTGGTAATACCCGAGGAGGGGGCTCATGTGTTTACTCCAACACTGAATGGTGTACGAATGCTATACTAGTCTCTAGTTACTGCCCACTGCAGCTACAGTTTATGACTGTTAGATGTAGATCATTTTATTTATCATGCAAATTCACCACCATGCTCATAGCCATGGTGTACACCCCACCCAGCACTAAAACAAACAATGGGTGAATTTTATGGAAGTATCAGTGAGCTCCAAAACACACACCCAGGCAGATTATTTATTGTTCTCCCAGATTTCAACCAGGAGCCATCTGTGTGCTTCAGAACTGACTGGGACATGTTTAGGGAGGCTACAACCTACGGCAGCACCACCAACCTGGGGAGTGACTGGCTACATCAGCATGTGCATAGATGGCATTACTGTCGCTGAGACTATAACGACATGTGAAGCAGAGGCAGTTCACCATTTAAGTGTGTGTGTGTGGGGGGGGGAGGAAGTAACAATTTAGGGGTTGGCTGAATTGTTGAGGAGTCTGAGAGAAAAAGCTCTCACACAGTCTAACTGATCAGGCTTTAATGCTGTGATAACAGCCGCCAGTTGGGAGCAGTGTGAAGAGTCCATGTGAGGAGTTTGAAGAGTCATGCACAATCCAGGAGGCCTTTGTGATGCAGCACATGTGGAAGATGTCCTATAGTGAGGGGAGAGATGCCCCAGTGATGTTACCAGCTGTTTTAACAGTCTGCTGTAGACTGTTACAGTCTACAGCACTGGCGCTGTTCTGCCAAACAGAGATCAGGATGCTCTCTATGATGCCCCTGTAGGACACTGGGAGGATCGGGGGTGCCTTTTTACTGAGGGAGCAGGTGTTGGTGGTCCAGGTGAGGTTGTCTGATATGTGCACTCCCTGAAACCTGGTGTTCTTTATTGCCTATTGAGCCATTGATGCTGAGTGGCATGTGGCCGTAGCAAGTTTTTTTGAAGCTGACAATCATTGCTTTAGTCCACATTCAAAGAAAAATTGATCTCAGCGCGCCAAACAACCATCTGCTGGACCTCATCTCTGTACGCTGACTCACCATTGTGACTGAGGAGCCCCACCACAGCCGTGTCATCAGTGAACTTGATGATGTGATGTGAGCTGTACTTGGCAGTGGGTCAGTTGTGGGTCAGCAGAGTGAACAGCAGTGGATGAAGTATGCAGCTCTGAGGAGCTCAGACAGGCTGAGGCCTCTCTGACACAAGACCAGGATCCAAGTACTTACTCAGTAGCAAAGTTAGCTTGTTGGATGATACTGCTGAAATCTGAAGTGATATCTATCAGCAGCATTTCAACATAAGTGTCTCTCTTTTCCAGGTGAGAGGATATGGCATCCTTGGTCAGCCCGTTTGAGTGATATGCAAACTGCAATCGAAACTGTCTCGGATGGTTTGCCTGTTTGGTTTTGTGCAATTCAGTAATAAAGTATATGAAGGGAATAACATCACCACTGTGTGGTCAGAGGAAACAATTTGGGTGCACAAGGTGACTTTGTATGTCTCACGCACATTAGGGACAAATCTCCCTTCTCGTGGCAAAGTTCACATGCTAATATAATCTTTTTTTTTACTTCAGTAGAGTATGCTGTGATCAGTCTCTGCTGAACATCAATGGATCCTCAGGGGAGATCGTCCAGAGCTGACATACTGGAGAACCCTGCATGGACCCTCAATAGCATCTCTGCTTCTGGTGGAGACCGACGAGAGTACACCTCCCCTAACTAATTCTCAACACGTTCTACCGTGTGACTATAGACAGCATCGTGTGTAGCTGCATCCCGGTTTGTACTGTGTAATGTCTTGTCTTTTGATATTGTTGCTCCTGTGTTTTTCTCACCGTCTCTGCTCACTTTTGAATTTATGTTGCTTCTGTTTTTGTACCCTGCATTGCACCATGATCCAGGAGGAACATTGTTTTGTTCACTGTGTACTGTGTATATAGCTGAAATGACAATAAACCTACTTGACTTGACCACAGTGGCACAAGGAAAACAGTCTGTAAAGTTTTGAGTGGAGAGAATGTTCACTGTTTGGGTGTGTCTCCCTGACTCTGGGAAAATTGGTCCAACCACTCCATCCACCTTCACCCCCCTCCCACCACCTTTTAATTCCTTCCAGACAGGCAGAATGTTGAAGCTGGAAGATCTTCAAGGGCCTCTCCTGTCTGGGATGCATGAATGTATTTTGAAGAAACAGTGAGACTGCTTGTAGGGCGCCAGAGAATAGAAGGGCAACATAATGTGGGATTTTATTTTATTTAGATGATAAAAATCCCTTGCTTGTAACCTTGAAGGTTGTCAGCTCTTTGTAGATGCTTACCGCCATCTCTAACTACTTTGCACCAACTACTTTGCCCACTCAGTGGCAATCCACCCCTGAGACTGCCTTCACTGTGCCAGAGCTATTTCCGCAAAGAGCGGCTCCAACCTAAACCTGTAGGGACTAAACAGTCCCAGCCAGAGCAAAGCAGTCAAAACAAGTCTCTGTTCTAACCAAAAATCACGCGGGCTCTGGTTATTAGAAATCATCACCAACTGTATTCACAAGTTGTATCTGAAATCAGGCAAGGTTGATCTATAGTCAACTTGTTTTAGTAAACACCTGTTGCCACTTTGATATATTATTCTGCCAGCTTTAGCTGTCTGGCACCAGTCATACAATAGACTGTGTCCCCTAATCCTAGTTCTGTAGTCCTTGGAAGACATTGCAATTTTTGCTCCCCCCCCCCCAACCACAGCACTCTGCTTAATTAATGCCTTTAATCAATCCATGCTAGAACATAAGCCAGCTTTGAAACACGGAACAGCAGGGGCAGAATGACCCTGTACTGTGCAGTGGATAGACAAGTAGCACCTTTGCTTGCTTTTGAAAGAAATTCGCATTGTATGTTCAAATATTCATGAACATAAATTAGCTGCAGACATGAAAAATAATGTCTAATATTGTGTGGGGCCAAAACACCTCTCTCCTGTCGAGGTATGGGGGTGTGTGATGTGTTTCAAAGTAACAGCCACATGAATGCCAGGACTCAAGATTTCACAAGCCAGAGAATCACTCTGCCTCTGCTTGCCTTCTACCCATAGCACATCCTCATGCATCTCTTACCCAGATCAGACCAGCTAACCTTCCTCCATTGTTCAATGGTTATGATGTTCAGATGCCCATTGTAGCCACCCTAGGAGATGGACAGGGATCAGCATGGGACAGCTACGCAGCCGCATATACTGCAAACTGCAATACTGACAGCGTTCTATCATAGCCAGCATAAACGTTTTAGGAATTTTGTAGCTTTTCTGTAGGATTACACCAGACAGGCTCAAATGTACTCCCCTCGCACAGCAATAGGTCTTAGCCCCATTGACCCTGTTGCTTGTTCATTAGTTGTTCCTTGGACACATTTTGGTAGGTACTAACCACCACATATTGGAAACACCCTACAAGCTGTTTTAGGAATGCTCTGATACAATTTTCTTGCCATCACAATTTGGCCCTTGTCAAAAATCCTTATGTTTAACCATTTTCCTGCTTCCACACTCAAGAACTGACTGTTGACTGGTGCCTTTGTGTCATCAAATGTATCATCAGTTTTAATGTTATGGCTGAATGGTGGATATGTGTCTGTCCTAAACTTCCATTCTTATTTCATTTCATTTGACACTGATTAGCCCTCACTGTCTCAAATCTCTCAAAGCTTAAGAATAACTACACAAACTGTTTTTTTTTTTACAAGTAATAGAGCATATGGGCATAAGCTTGGGTAAAATATATACTGAATCTATATTTAACACAGTAATTTAAAATAACATCTCTCTTTCGCTCCCTCTGTCTGAGACACAAACACACACACACACGCGTGCACACACACACATACTTAGACACAGATGGAAAACCATGTCTGCTGTAATGCTTCGCATTCCTGTGGTTTGACTGGCTCTTCCTGCCGTGAGCGAGAAATGTGGCTGCACCGAAGAACATTCCTCAAGCCTCGTAGCCTTTTTGTTTTTATCTCTCTATATTTTTTATTACTTTAGTTTGTCTTTGTCAGAGGCACAAAGCCCATGCATGCCTTGGAGCACTTCTTTGAGATCCAGATACTGTGTCTTTGCTTTCCGTTTTTATCACTGTGACTGTTTTACACAGCTGCCCTTGATCTTTAGTTTTTAAAACTAATGTTCTGGTAGGCACTAGCATGTTATATATTGATTGTCACCTACAGCATATGTCTCATAACCACCAGAATCCATAAATGGATTTTTTTCTACACTAAATATACATAAAAGAGTATTCAATAAAGGGTTTGGTTACATATATGATGGAGTTAATAAATTGCTTTTAAATTTACTTTTTTGGCGTCCCACCCTAAAGCTGCTCTTGTGTGCCAAGAAACCATTATAATTCACAGAGAACGTCATATGAGCTGGGTGTGAACTTATTCAACTGGCTCAAGGGGATATTTTTTGTATCATTTGAGTAGCAATGTCATAGATGAGTTGAGAACTGATTTGGATTTAGGTTAATAATCATGTTGCAATGGGACAGATTTGCATCCCTACTCTTTTGCCTTGCCAAGAGAAACAAGGCCCAGGTGGCAGGGCTGATTGAAATAGTCCTTCCCAAACAACACTGCCATTTCGATTTGCACAGGATAATGCCTGGTGTCAGCCTCTAAGGTTTAATGCAAATAAGTTAATGGCATTGTTTTGTCCCCATGACCATTATGGAGTGCAGCTAAATAAATCTGATCTAATTCTCCAGTATGCACTGAACTCAAATACATGCCAGGTTATGCTGCCAGGGGAAGCAGAATGGCACCTTCTGGGACACCATGTGACGCTGCTCATTCCAACCTACACCTCGTCCCCTTTCAAGACTTTCGGTGCAACCAGAGGTTCTCCTCTGCTGGCCAACAGGTCTTTAGGGTCTCAAGTGTCAGTGTCTCTGGTGTTGGTATGTCAGTGACACACTTGGTGAATTATGCTCTGGTTAGCAAGGCAGTAAGGTATATGATAATAATTTCACCTACTGTATATAGGATGTCTGCTTTTATGTTAGCAGCAAAAGTAATGACACGGTATACTAATTTTCATTCACTAGATTTAATATTGCGTAGATGGAGCCTGATCATGGAATCTTGAGTCTTAAGAAAAACACTCAGAAAAAAAAAAAAAAACAATCTGTATATGGCAACTATTAACAGGAATCATTCAGTAATCATTGAACGTAAATTCTATTGCAGTGTTTACATTATGACGTGATATTCTATGAATCAGCAGTAGAAAATTAGTTACATTTCGTCATATCCAGCAGTGAAATAAACAAAAAACCCCAATTATGAATATCTACCAAACATTAGTGTTTGTTTAAAACAGTTTCAGGATAAAATAGTGGCTAATACCATTCTGCCCGGCACACGGACAGAAACACCACTGAAGAAACAGCAGTAGCCTACTGCCATCACCGAGAAAATATTTACATACCTGCATGCCACTGTCAGTCATACACCCTCCTCGATTTCATCAATTCTGTGGTCAAGGCATGGAGCATTTCTGTGTCAGCACGGAAACATTGCATAAATCAACATTACTGGATTAGCCTGTCAGCCATAGCTATCTACTGAACTTATTGTAAAGTCCTAAAAATGTGACATTCCTGTTACTTAGATCATTTAATTTGATTTTTTTTATTGTATCACAGTGTTATACATTCGGATATACCCCAGGTTAGGAAGCCCAATTTCGATAAAGGTAAGGAAAACCTCCCTAAAGCTAGAGGAAGAAATCTTGGTAGCAACCAAGGCTCAGAACAGAAACCCATCTTCCTCTGGTCAACATCTGGGCGTGAGGGCAAATTAACAAAATTGTCCCGTGTCATGAATATTGTAAAACAGTTTGGTTTTTTTACCAAGATCATCTGAAACACTAGTGAACATGCTCATAATCACCAAACCCTGCTGATATAACAATAAACGACAGACTGGTGAAGGCATTGCAAAACCTTGGACCATGTGAACTAAGCAGGGCTGGTGTGAGATATATATCTAGACAAAATTGGATCATTGACCCCAACTTCAGAAGTATAACATTTGTGTTGGGTGGTTCAATAAACAAATCTCTGCACATTCAATCCAATAATCAGATTGCAAATAAAATACTTTATACTGGTGCATTGGCTGTGTGTAGACAGACAAAGCCAGAAATGCTGCCACCAGAAATCTCTGGGCTGAAACACGTTTAAACTGGACTGTTCTGGGCTCTGACAGCTCAAAAATATTTTTTGGAAATCACTGACACAACATCCTCCAGGCAAAAGAGTATAGAGACCATATGAATCAGCACACACTGAAAAGCCAGCATCTGTTACTGTATGGGTTTGCATTAGCGCACAAGGCACAGATAGCTTGCGCATCTGAAAATTAATGCTGAATGATATGCACCCATTTTTGGAGCTACATATGCTACCACCCAGGTGACGTCTTTTTCAGGGAGGGCATTACTTTTTCAGTAAAACAATGCCAAACCACACTCTGCACGTATTACAGTAGCATGACTCCATAAAGGTGTCAGGGTGGTAAACTGCCCTGTGTGTAGTCTGGACCTGTCATGCAGTTCAGGTTGAAAGAAGAAGCAATACAATACAGTAGTAAACATGCCCCTGTCCCAATTTTTTTAAACAAATTGTGGCCATCAAATTCAAAATGACTGTGTATTTTCAACATTTGTTTCAACATTTGACATATTGTCTTTTTTCTATTTGATTTTAAATTAAAATAGCTGATGGCCTAGCGGTTAAGGCGTTCGCCCTGCGATCAGAAAGTCATGGGTTCAAACCCTAAAGCTGCTAAGCATTGCTGAGATTCCCTTGAGCAAGGTACCGTCCCCATACACTGCTCCCTGGGTGCTGTGTTCCTGGCTGCCCACTGCATCACTTTATTAAATAGAGTTTACATAATTTGCAAATCATCCTAATTTCTTTTATTACATTTTACAGAGCATCCCAACTTTTCTGGAAACAGGGTTGTATACAGTGTTATTTGCACAAACATGATCTACTGCTTGAACACATAAGAAATTAATAAAAGATAAGACTAGCTTCTCCACCCAATGACAATCCAAACATACCTTAAACCCACCATGAACTACAACACAAAATGCAAACAGAAGCATTTGATATGTGTCACTATCCCCGATCTTGAACAACACTGAAAATCTTTGGGTAGATCTTCATCCCTTTTTGCTTGATGCAAAGAAAGTGTCTTTCTCTGCCAATCATGTGGTGTCACAGCAGTCACATGATTGTTCAGGCTCTATGTTTTGTTTGTTTTGATAAGTAAAGACCATTATTGAACAAATGCTCCCTTTTTTATCAAGCAAGAGCATGAATTGTACAATGTTGGAACAAAACCTTGTGGAAATTTGCACAGGATAAATGTGAAACTTTTTGTTTATGAATACAGTTTTCATATGTGCAATTACATATGTGCAAGTCCAAAGTCTATAAGTATGAAGTAGATAACTGTAGTGGAAGTACATTAAACAACAAAAACAAAATAAATGAAACACTTACTGGGTGTGGTTGTAGTTTGGGGGATCAACAAGGTTTATGTCCAAGACACATCACTGTAACATAGATGATCAACCAGCTGCCTACCACTTGTAACTGGAAAAAGCAGCAAAAAAGTAAAAAAAAACAAAAACGTACTTGTCCATTACCAATACATGATTGAAAGCAAAATAAAATGAAAAAGCACCTCACACGGGGCAGCTGGTGGCCTGGTGGTTAGGGTGTTGCCCCTGAAATCAGAAGGTTGTAGGTTCAAATCCCAGGACTGGTTATTGAGGCACTCTTGAGCAAGGTACCATCCCCACACGCTGCTTCCCGGGCGTCCCTCGTTGGTGGCAGCCCCCTGCTTCACTTGGTGAGTGGGTTTAATGTAAAGAAAGTATTTCACATTGTTTATGTGTGACTATAACATGCCACTTTATATTTAACCAAATATAATAACTGACAGCAGTCCTCAGTTGGCTTTTATAACCTACTTACAGCACCAGGCATAGAAATATGAAAAAGGAAAATGGCTGAAGGTTGATAGATTGATAGATTTTTGGCAGGGTTTAGCTTTGTTTTCTTTAGTGCTCACTAGCTGTGTTGTAATCTATGGTAGCAACCTCTACGACCACAGCTTGTTCTTCCAACCAGGAGAAACAGTCACAGGCAGGGTAATGCTGTGAAATTTCCATGCCTTATGGTGGAATTGGTATAAACAGCCACAGTAGTATGCAAACAAAGTCTTCTTGCAGCTGTGTAAATGTTGTCATGGTAATGACATTTGCAGAAAATTAGTGATGCTTTAAAGAGAACTGTGGCAGTCTGTGTTATTTATTTACGGTAGAAAAGCGTTTGGTATGTGAAAACCATGATTTCTCTTTTTATAACTCAACAACAACTAATGGCTTGTAATAATACTCAGGAAAGCAAACAAAAAAGCAATGAGGGAAAGGCACCATTTCCAGTAAAAAATGGCTCTGATCGCTCATAAATGCTCAACCTGCCTGCGTCTGTTATTCCAGCTTCACGAACACTGAGCAGAGGGTCAGCCAGCAACACCATCTGATCCTCTGGAATTCATTGCCTTTTACATGTTTATCTTCATGAACGCATTTACCTTTTCATTTCGGTTTTTATGGCTGAGCTGGCACAGTGGTGTTCCTGAGGGGACCTGGGTGAGATAAAGGGGCTGGGGGAGATGGGCGGTGTGGGCAGACAGATGGGAACTGTCAGAGTCATAAGATGCGGTAAGGGAGATTAAGATTTGGCACTCGTCCCACTGCATACAGTTGAGTAACTACAACTCCTCCGCCTCCAACTCTAACCATTAACCCTAAAAGCTTTGAAATTGCAACTTCTAACGACAAACAAATACAGTAAAAACACATGCTTTATACTCTGCTGTGTCTTACTGGTGAAATGCATCATTGTGCACCATTATTTTTAAATAATGACCTTCATAATGAACTTATATGTTTTTAAAGACAGTGAGAAATTTTATCAGTGAGTGGAGATACAGTACCATGCATTGCTTTTTAAGGGCCATATGAGAGTCATTATCAGTTGCAGATTTGTTCCATGAATTTTGCTCATTACTTGCTTCTGGGAGGCTCCATTTTTACTTTTTTCACTCTCCAAGAAAATGTCAGCAAGCAAACAAACAGCCGCACATCAAGAGTGAAAGTCAGTCTGCCGCTGGCCCCACTGCGTGCAGGGGGGAGGTCAGAGGACTGGATCCCAGTGGCATTCTGAGATGTCAGAAGATATGATCTACACCTCCCCAATCAACTGAACCTTTCCCGTTCTCAATCTGATGGTCATTAGCGCTGAGTCAACATCAGCATGAGAGACTGCAGAGTTATGTCCTCTCCGCTTCCCACAGAGAGAACACAGTTCTGAAAATGTGCACGTATCTCCTTCATTTCATCCAGAACTCAAATGTAGAATTAATTGAAACCAAATCCATCACATAAATATACCTAAAATGTCATTTATGACATTTGATCTAGTGAAGTGAGGTCATAACCAAATGGTTCATTTGTTTTTTATTTTGTGATCGTGTATTAAATACAAAAATATTCTTGGACTAAATTACAGTGCCAATGATGTCTCATCTTTGAAAGTGCCTTAATTGTTCAGGCGTGGACTTAATCCCGGTCTGGACAGCTTGCTTATAATGATTTAGAAGATCTGTCTCCTCCTTATACAGTGTAAGTCAAACCATTTTCTGCACCAGTTAAAGCACCAGGTGTATTTGGGAAATCTGCCTAAAGCAAGGGAATCAATGTTAATATTTTAAGGAATTTTATCACAGTATTGATTGCAACTTCCCAGCTGCTATTACCCATTAGACCACCTTGAAAGTTTGGTGGGGTTTCCCACTGGGACAAGACCACTGAGCTCCAGGCCCATAATTCACTCAGTGTATCATTTCAGTGGCAGAGTTACAGGCCTGCCCTTCACCTCCCACATAGACAAAGTGTGACAAGTGCAGTATAACTAAATAAGCATATGGTACTAATATATGCCTGTGACAAAACGCAGCATTAATCTCACAAGGCAAGCTCAAACTCAGTGAGTCATTCTCTATTACATATCTCCAATATTAATTTCTGCTGTTGTACTGACATGGAGTCTTCCAAACCATTGGAATGTGTAGACGACATTGGTGAGCTTGCAGGTGCAGTCGTCAGCTCTGTTAGCATGCTTGCTGACAACATCAACCCCTTTTGTGAACCAGAAACTGTGGGTAGATGGAACTATCCGCAAGGCAGTGGACACCCGTACAGCTGTGTGTCATGCACTTTGTACTGTCCCTGTCCTGTTTAAAAAATGTAGTTAGATTTATATTTATGTGTATATCTCTTGCCCTATATTTTTGTATTTCAGATATTCTGTATAAATGCGCCATGGAGGGCCTGTGTGGAACGGCATTTTAGTACACTGAATACTGAGTATACTGTTGTCCTGACAATAAACAGATCTTGAATCTTGAATCTTCATCATATGAGGTATGACACACCTTTACTGGAGTCTTTACTGGAGTCGCACGTCCACGAGGGCAACATGTGCTGAATGACTGCGAGGGTTGACTTAACATGTATTTACTGTATTAACATGTTCAACAAACTTAACATGTTCTACACCCATTTTGAGGCTAATCATGCTAATGCTATCCACGTGCCTAGTCACAGCAATAGCCGTCTAATGGAGCTTGGGGACATCATCACCATTGTGAAGGGATACATGCACAGGGCACTGCAGCGGCCAGCGGGTCAACATTAAGAAAGCGCCGGCGCTGGCAGGCACCTCCTGGTGCTTGCTGCGCTTCTGCGTCAACTAGCTGACCGGACTCTTCACCTCCACCTTTAACGAGTCTCAGGCTCAGTCTTTAGTCCCCACCTGCTTTAAAAGATCCACGTTTCTCTTGCTACCAAAGACCACTTAGCCCTCATGCCTGAATGATTACCACCTGTTCCACTAACGTCAGCAGTCATAAAGGTTTTTTAGAGACTAATGAAAGACTTCATCGCAGTATCCATCCCCAGCGCCGCAGACCCACTCCAGTTTGTCTACTGGGAACTATGTGAGATTGCTGCTCACTGATCACAGTTCAGCCTTCAATACAATCGTCACCCATAGACTGTTCACCAAGCTGAGGGATGGCCATGAGAGTCGGTGGTTGTGTCTACAGCACCACTACACTAAACACAGGAGCGCAAGGCAGCCCTCTGCTCTACGCCTTCTACACCCATGACTGTACGGCCACACACAGCTCCAGCAAATTTGCTGATGACACAAGACTTCTGGGCGTCATCTATAACACTGATGAAACAGCATACATGGAGAAGGTGGAGAACCTGACATCATGGTGTTAGGAGAACTGCCTCCGAATAAATGTGGGCGAAACCAAGGAGCTGGCGGGTAGACTTCAGTAGCTTCAAAATCAATGAAGATCTGACATGGACCGAACATTTTCAAAGCCTGTCCAAAAAGGCAATGTCTTTACCATTTGAGACAGCTGAGGACGTTTTGGGTCTGTCCAGTGATGTGTCCAGACTCGGAACATCACCTCCTGGTCAGGAAACAGCTGTGTACGGGACAATTAAGAGACTACAGTGTGTGATTCAGGGAGTGGAATGCTGCACCAGATCAACTCTACTGATCATCAGTTAGTTTAACCTCTTAAGACTTCTCTTTTAATTTAAAATGTAATTTCAATTACTTATTAAATCATTATTGCACAGTCTCATGAGCCGTCTCAGGGGCTCATTTCACCACATGTTGTACACTGTATGTGAAAAATAAAGAATGTTGAATCTTAAACCTTGAATTAGCCGGGAGGGATAAGAGACGTGGGTGGTATTTGGATTTGGATACATGGTTATGTTGTATTGCACTATAAGTTCATATGCATGTATCTAATAATTTATCAGTTAATATGTTCAGCGGCTCAGGAAGAAGATGTGTTTTTGGTGTCCGGAAGCATCTATGCAACAGAGTGCCATAGGAGACATATAAGATTCTGACCTTTTTTTTTTTTATATTTCTTCTGTACATAGTACATAACAGTATCTGTCATTTCATATGACATTTGTGGAAGATTGTATGGTGACATGGAGACTAACAGATCAAAATAAAACCTGTGAATCATGCTTCACATAGACTACAAGCTTCGGCAATTCTAATATGACACTAAAAATGACCATGTACTAATGTGAGACGTTGCATTCTGAATCGCAGCCACTGTAATATAATGAACCTGCTAAAATGTTTCTGAAAAGGGTTTTCCACAAATTGTACTAATGAAGTACCTTCGTCATCAAGCTACTTGGTTCTATAGCTGTGCGAGCAGGTAAGAGAGAGAAGAGAAAATAGAAAACTATTCAATGCAGAGGAGAATCGGCTGTCTAAACTATTTTAAATTCGTAGCATTTCTGGACTATTCACCAGAACACCACTAAACCACAAATATGGGATACAGAGTGTCTCATTTAAACCATCCATGGTGAGACAGGAGGAAAGAACAGAGAGGGGAAAAAGGAAGAAAGCTTGGATACAGGCTGGCCAAGTGTGTGAGGAATGTACCAGAGGCTTCGAAAAAATCCAAAGGAAAAGAAACTGTGTATGGCAATACTGTCCAAGGGTAGAGACTATTTATAGCCCAGTCAGACTCACCTCATTATACACAAGGTGCTTTTGTAACCCCAGTTGGGTACCAAGCTCCTACTGGGACTCATCTGCACATATCACTAAAATCACAGTATAAGGAGACAGGTGTAGTGGACTGTAATATTCTTGCTTCCACACTGATTGTGATTGATTTAGTAACTGTACTTTTTAGCCCAAACCCTAAAAGTATGTACTGAAGACATTTTCCTTCTTCCATTTTTTTAGAAAGAAAAATTTACTGCGGTTTTCTTCATGCTCCTGCTCTTACTCGAGTGCTGATTCAATGTCCTTTTATATTTGATGACTGAGTGGGACTTTATTATTGCTTTAATTTGAACTATTTAACATAGTTTCAGTTTAAACAGATGTCTGTGCATTTTATGTTGCAGAAACTTGAAAACCAATATCATTAAGTATAATGCTTGCCTTGTGCTCGGCACTCCATGACCTTCTTACATAATCCTAGAAAAGCACCCTAGGTTGGGGTCATAAAACTGAAATTGTAGAACTCCAACCTAAAGGCAATTTGAGGCCCAAAAGCGTAGGACTAATAAATGAATGAATCATGGAATCATGGAATAGTGAAAAAACAAATTCCCTAGTACTCCTTGGAACCATAAATTACAGTTGGAAGAAGGGGCTAAGCATATATAAAAATATTTCAGAGGGGTCAGATAAAATAACCTGGCGGTTTGGATTTTGAGAAGCCTTCATTTTCTATCATTTCCCAGGTCTGTTTAGGGAAATAATGTAATGTGTCAAGATTGATGTCTTTTATCCAAATTGGTATTAAATCAAGAGGGCTCTGGGCCAATTTAAATAGAAAAGAGTACATTTTTAAGGCAGTTATTGCAACGTTCTTGTTCAGTGTTTTTATGGAAGTGCTGTTTTCACGGTTATGGAGGTACGCCTTTTGGTGTCCGGAAAATACATCTGACACATGGGAAAGGGAAGAGAGGGCTTTGACAAAGACATGGGAACAGGTGCTTGCGTCAGCAAATGCACAACCAATAAAACTTTAAAGGAAACAAAGCAAGAGGGAGCAAGCTCGGAAAGGTACATTTTTCTTTAAGTATGAAAATTCACATTCAAAGCTCTGCCTTTGAAGTCGGGAGCATATGAGGTAGGTCCTGACTCGGCATCAGAGGCCTTCAAGAGCAGTGGGCTTACTTTGCTACTACTGCGCAGCAGAACATGGCTGAATAATAAACGGAGGGATTCAAACTAAGATTCATGTCTTACACAAACGTCTGGAGCAGCTGGGAATGGCTGGCCATACGGTGTGAAAGTTGTGATGTCAGTGGATGAATCACAGCAGGACAATGACTCTTGAGAGGGCCAGAACTCTGTTAAAGTGAAGTAGTTACTTTGCATTTAACCCATTCACCAAGCGAAGCAGTGGGCTTCCTGCTACAGGGCGTCTGGGGAGCAGTGTGTGTGGACAGTACCTTGCTCAAGGGTACCTCAGTGGTACTACTGGCAGTCCTGGGATTCAAACCCATGACCTTCTGGTCGCAGGAACAACTCCCTAACCACCAGGCCACCAGCCACCCAGAACTTGCAGAGATTGCTCCAAACCTCCATAACTTGGACTGCCTTGGACTTCAATCGGTGCCAGAGAGCCTTGCAAATTAGATGAGAAGAACACTGAAGGATCTCAGGAGCTTGTGCTTACTCATACGGAAAGAAATTCAAAATGGTGGAAGGCAAAGATGTCACCTGGTAAAATTAGTGTCTTAGTCTCTGCTATCACAGTCTCCTCACAGCTCCTCACCTCTAGTTATTTCACTGGTCAGCTCCCTCCAAGGTGAGTCAATGGGAGGAAATAGAAGCCAGGCGAGATAAGAGAAAACACTGATAGTAACTGAAGCAGAATGAATGAGGCCACAACCTCTTTTCCTTCTCTCTGTTAAGATCACTCTCTCCTCAACAGGAAGCAGCCAGTATGCACTTGGGCACACAGATGCCAGTTATGTGAGACATGCATAGGGAGCAGAGGCCTTCCCGAGGTTTGGTGTGTGTATTTAACCAGGGTTCAAGGCATTTTATTTTCACCTTGAAAATATCATAACACAGATACCACTTACTTTGACTATATCCACTTTTAAGTCCTTTCCACAAGTGCACCGCAACACTGAACCTTTCCACACATTCCCCGGAAGAGCTGTGTGTGTGAACTGAAATATCCAAATCACTCTGACTGGACATTAAATGCACTTTACCCTTCCAGCCTCCTAGTACAAAGTCTGTATAATGTCTGATTGAGTCCATGTGTGAACAGAGCCAGTCATTTTCTGGAGAATTTCTAGCAAACATGTTGATGACGTTATCATGCGACTAGCGCGGAACCTGAGGAAACAAACATAGAGTAATTTACACAAAGGCGAAAGGGCAACTCTGGACAGTGTCCGGAGTTCATATGTCATTCTTTTGGATAAAACAGGAAAGTAACATCTTTGGGTGATGACTGAACAATGGTCCCTATAGAGAAGCTGCCCTTTACTTCCCTGTACTTTGCTCAGCTAAACTGCATTCTACTTCATTGTGAGAGAGGCCACAAAACTGGTCTTGGAAACAAAACCTTACAGACGCGAGCAGCTTTTCACACATTTGCTTGGCCACCCAGTGGCCAAGCATCACACTACAACAAATGATAGTACCACCGTGCCTCTTGAGTCACACACAGTGGAGAAAGCAGTGGTCAGGTCCTAATAAAAATGAACCATAAATGTGTGGCACAAACACTGAGGTAGTAAAACAGACCACTCAGTCCACACAAGGGAAGAAAAGCTCATGGGGAGGCAGTGGGAGTGCATGTCTCTCTTTACGCAGTACAATCAGAAAGGTGTCCTATATCCAGAGATTGACTAATTGAGAGTAACTGAGAGATTTATGCAAAGCACAAATGCATCTAGCTCACCTTCAATTACCTTCTAATACATATACAATTTTTAGGCCCCAGTTGTAAACTGTTGCAATAGACAGGCTAGTGGCTCCAACCATGCTGTCTGTTTCAAGACTATTATAAGAAAATACATCCAAAACATTACGTACAGTATGTACTGGTTTGGTTGTGGAAGTGTTATGTTATGTGCTTAACAATCCTAACTTAATAACAGCTCTACTCGTGACAACTGTTGGACGGGTTTCATAATGTGTTGGGCTCCCGTGCAAGTACCTCACCCAACATCTGGGCCATGCTAAATGAGGTGTCCTGTCCCTCTCAGTCGGGCTGGAGCTGCTGGGAGACTAAACCAACAAAAGGGTAGAGGGAGTGGGGAGAGACAGAGAGAGAGAGAGAGAGAGAGAGAGAGAGAGAGCGAGAGAGAGAGAGAGAGAGAGAGAGAGATCCAGCAGAACCAGGCAGTGCACAGTCGGGAGAGTCCCCTGCAGCAACACGATCCCAGCAACTCTGTAGCCTCAGTCTGAGGAATATTTACGGCACTCCTTAGTTACGGGTCTGTTTTGAACTTATGTGCATGTTCGAGGGCTGGGCCCAAGCCATTCATTGCCAAAGCATGATTCCTATCCACTCTCTCTCTCTCTCTGGAAGTGAAAGAGAAGAAAGAGCCACAAAGCCTGCTTACATTCTTGCACCTCAAGTCCCCCAACCCAAAGAAGTATTTCCTTCTATAAGCACATGAGAAGACTCACTAAAGAGATATTGCATGGCAACCACTATGTCCACCCAGTCAGTCACCCAGGTTAAAATAAACAGCACAAGGCAAAATCCTGTCCCTCACACCTAGTACAAACACAACCGCAAAGCACTGGCGATGTGCACCGAAGATAATTAGGTAAACAGACATGACGAATAGTTGTTGTGGAGGAAATGTTTTTATTAAAATTGCATGCAGGTGTTTTTGTACTCTGAGGTGGCATAGCACACTTTCCTCTGAGGGTGAAATAGTCAAACAAAAAACTTCACGAGATTGGCATGCTCCAGGAAATAGCTGTAGGGAGAGAGGGGGAGAAAAAAAACAATGGATTTTTTGCCTCTCCATGCATGTTTCCTGTTCTGCACCTGACAGAGAGAGAGAGAGAAAGAGAGAGAGAGAGAGAGAGAGAGAGAGAGAGAGAGAGAGAGAAGGAAGGAGGGAGAGAGGAGACGGGAGGGAGG
>JBBPCX010089453.1:0-25508 GCA_037974365.1 Hydrocynus forskahlii | reverse complement strand
CAATTTTGTTGTTGTTTCTGAATTAGTTTGTGTTTCTCAATTTGTTGTTGTGTTTAGTAATTTGTTGGTGTGGTTTGTACTTCAGGGCCACCATAACCCCCTCTCTCCCGTACCAACAGCAAGTTATCTGATAACCTGAGAGACAGGTCTGATACAGAAATTTCTAATGACTAGTTATCCAGAAGGTGTTTGTGTGCGGGAGTATCCACAGGAAGCTCATTACACATTGTGATCAAATGTCTGAACATCTATAAACAAATGGGATGGGCTAAAGATTGTGCTTTTTGATAGAGGTGCAAAGAGTTAAAAAAAGTTACAGGAAGTTTTCCTTTTTTTGTGTGGTAAATGATGACTTCATTTGAAACAGTTCCTGTTGGAAATGCCATTAAATTCAGTGGTAAAACAAAGCCAAAAGGAATCTATAGCACTCCCCGTGAAGTCACGGTTCAGAGTTCGCACCCTAGTCGTTCGCAGATTTTTTCTTTGAATCTACTTAACAATTCTTCCTTGGAATCCGCTGCAAATTTGTGGTTTCACTGAGTGTTGTCTTCTTAAAGCCCTATATTTTTATTACTGTAAATTAAATTAAATTATTACCCTGCTTATACCAAAGAAAACACGCTTGCATTAATTATAGTACACTGTACATTTTCTTTTGAGGGTAATGTATTAAGCTGAGTTAAAAATAAAATGAGTGTTTTGGCAGCACATTTGGAGGCATCTTTCACTGCCCCCCCAGAAGAATCTTAGGGAAGGAGGAAGAGAAAATCTCTTCATTGAGCTTTTATTTATAACCGTAATGCACAACTTTTTGATTCATTTATTAATTCATTATCGTCTTTTATTTTACTGGGTCATTTAGAGGTGTAACAACACAGTCAGTCAGCTCTCAGTTTGATTAGATAAATGATTCAGTTCTCAAAGTTCAATACAACTTACAATATAGGCAAAAAAGCAAGACAACAATTTAGTGCTCAATGCACAATATTAGAATTAAAGTTATTGACTATTTACTATTTACTATTGAGAGCACACTGGGATGAGAAAGGAATTTTTAACTTTCTTGAATGGAAGCTGTTGCAGCTGCAAAGGAGGGAACCAACTCCATACTACAGTGTTTAAGTACTAAGCTGCAACTGGCCCAGTCAAAACATGGTGACCACTTTGTGGCTAAGCACATTTATTTGAATAGCTTCAGACCCCCATTAGAGATAACATCCACTTCACTGCAAGACAGTCATATGGTACTTTCCCTGCTAAATTACAACACCTTCACCTGTATCCACTTTGAGCAACGGTAGAACTTATGCAAATTCTTCCATGGAGGGTGATAAAAACGTTATTGAGGTTTTGCAACATGGTCACTGCACATTTGCCTAAGGCTCAATAATTGAAAATGGTTGAACCTATGTGACTCTGCCATGTGATTTAAAGTTACAGGCCATACATAACAGGGCTGGAATCATTCTCCATCTTCCATACACAAAATTACCTTGCAGGTACACTCAGTGCATGTTTTGTTTGCGTTGCAATCAAGTAAATAGCAGTGGAAGCTGTTGTAATCTGAGCTATTCTAGCATTCCAGCCAAACAAAACAACTAAAAGTGTTAGGTGTCAACTTGATTTTGTCATTGATCCAAAGAGACACAAGGAATGAAAAGACACCACATGAAAGCACTTAATTGTACTTTTTAACCGAACAATGAATCCATTTTTATTTATTTCTCCAATTTTGCCTCAGTGTAAGGTCAAGATCATGTTAGCATTGATGCTAAACAAATTTGTGAAAGTGCCGAAAAATTCAGTTTAAAATGTAACTTACCCAAAAGATACACTAAAAAAGTGCTGATTTAAGCCTACATTAGGCTTACATTATGCATTCAAAAGGGCTCGCATGCTTCAGGTTAGCATTTTGATAAACAAAGCCTGTAAAGGTGTTGATAACTTGTAATTGATTAAAAATGTAACTATTGATCCACTTTCACTGAAACTGTTCTAATTCTGGTTTATGTTAATATAAAATAATCAATTTATTTAAAAAGTGCTCAAAACGTGTCATTTCACTTTTAGCTCAAAACACTTTTCAGTATCTAAATTATTGTATTTTACCCAATAGCCAGTCCAGCACCAGTTTGAAGGCTGTGGGCCTGGCGGGCTTGTTATTGGTCACTGCACATTTGCTTAAGCTGAATAATAGATCATTGTTGAGCCTATGTGACTCTGCCATCTGATTTAAAGAAACAGGCAATGCATAACAATTCAATTAAATTCAATTTTATGTATACATCACTTTTTACAACCAATGCTGTTATAAAGCAGCTTTACAGAATCCAGGTCCAAGCCCCTAGTAAGCAAGCCAAAGGCCACAGAGGCGAGGAAAAATTCTCTAAAGCTGAAGGAAGAAACCTTGAGAGGAACCAAGACTCAAAAAGGGGAACCCATCCTACTCTGGTCAACCTGGAGAGAAAGGGAAAGAAAGTCTCTCTGTAAGTAACTAACGAGAGAAGGCTTTCCTGTATAAATGTAATCACTGTTAGACAAACTGGCAATCTACATCTAACAGAGCTGGTGCAGTTAAGAATCAATAGATTTTATTGGAAGAGTAGCTGAGAGTCTCCAGTCCACGACAACAGAACCAACAATCTCCTCCAGTGCTTTTGAGCAGCAGCTGCCCTCTAATGAGGGGGAGCACACGAGGAGTCAAAAGCAGCTGAACCAGTCGAGGACATTTTGGCATGGGGCCCCAGCGATTGCAGATCTGGGAAGGTGGTGACTGGGGGTCCCAATGGTGATCAGTCGAGCTAGGCAAATGTGCAGCAGTTCCCCTTGGAAAAACAGAGAACAGAGTTAGTTCTGCTTAGGTTTACAGAGAGTAATTTATAACTGAAAGGAGTGCAGGTTGAGACTCTAGCATGACTCTCTACAGCAGCCTAGCTAGAAAGGGCAGAGCCGAGGAGTAAGATAGATGTGAGAGCACTCTGATTCACCAGCACACCTTCACTCCACCGCCAACAAACATGAATGAATGTGAAGAGTGGTGGGATAGTAGCATCCCAGTTTACTTGAATTCTTTGTGCCCACCACCTCCCAGCTTTACAGCTTTTTAGGGGAAAAATTAATAAATAGAAAGTCTAACCAAACAAGTATGTTTTCCACCTGGATTTAAAACCAGGCTGGAATCATTTTTCATCTGCAACAACACAGAATTATCTTTCAGGCAGTCCATGCATGTTGTGTTTGCATACATTCAACAAAATAGCAGTGGAAGCTGTTGTAATATGGGCTTTTCTAGCATTTTTGGGATTCTTTGTGTCATCAAACCTGTATGGTGTATGGACATATACTGCCGTTCAGGTTAAAATGTAGCTTCCATACTTAAAAAGTGCTGATTCAGGCTTTATAAATCTTTATGCAGCATCCACAGGGATATGTTAGCGTTTCTGCTTAAAAGTGTTGATAACATAAATTTAAAATGTAACTTACTCAAAAGTATCTGACATACACTATAAAGTGCTTATTTAAGTTTAAATTATCTTTACGTAGTAGCATCCATGTAGCTGTGCTGGCATGCAGTCAAGAGGACTAACATACTTCAGGTTAGCATTTTGTTGAACAAAACCTGTAAGACTTACAGGTATTCTTCCAGACTTACAGGTATTGCTCCACTTTCACTGAAAAGGTTCTAATTTTGACTTAAATTAGCATAAAATAATCAATGCCATGCAATTGTTTTGTTGATGTCTGATAATTTATCCAAAAAGTGCTTAAAAGGTACCATATAACTTTTTTAAGTGATGGTTCCAAACATGAAAGCAATCAAAACGCTTTTCAGCAACTGAACTTTTATACCTGACCCAAGGGGGCCTGATGGGCTTGTTATTGTGTTCCTTTATTATTAACTGAGCAGGTACTGTCACTGATAGTCAAAACTGACATGTGCAAATGAGTCTACTGAATGGAGATACTGTTAGGAATTCTCAGTGCACACACACACACACACACACACGCACACACACACACACACACTGCACTAGTCTTTCCAAGGCAGCAATTATTCTCACAAATCATACCCTGACCGGAGTGTTGTGTTCTTTTCATAATACAGAGGGGTGTGTCAAACACAAATTTCTAGCCAACACTGCTGACTGGAATGATGTAAGAACAATTATTTAAATGTGTTTTGCTGATAAACTGCCAAGCAAATGTCTAGGTAGTTATTTACTGAAGCTGGAAGGACAAAATAAGAAAATAGCCCAGCCATCGCCAACAGTCAAAACAGCCGTGGCACATCTGCGGCTCAAACCTGACCTACCGACCTATTTGAATGAGCAGATGATTTTATCATGATTACTAAGTAGCCTGTGAGGATTTGGGCAAGTTTCACGCATGGTGATGATAAGCTATGCTAGACAGCCTCTGTCTTTTATCTAGCAAATGCACTTATACACATTTGCACGCTTTCCCCACCCAGGGCTATTTTCTGGCTAGAAAGGCAAAGTTGAATGTTTGATGGATACACAAACATGCTTTAAATTCAAAATGCCATTAAATGAATATAATAAATATAACAATATGAATACTTTGTTGTTGTATTCTGTTGTAATGTTAAATGAAACAATGAACAATGAAAATGAAATAAATTATTATAACATTTAGGTAAAGATAATTTCAGTCAGTGGAGGAATCTTATATTGCCCTCCTATCCATCACTGGGGTTCCACTTTCTAAAAGCCCAGCATCTGATAAACATTCAACAGAACAGCATTAATAACTAATTACAAATGTAGTATTTTTTCAGGATGCCTTGCTTCTCCAGGCAGAAGATTTATTCGTTCTCTGCAGATATTTCCACACAAATCTGGCTGGTGTGGGTCTCTGTGTTTAAAATGCAATGTTAAAAAGAAAAAAAGAAAACTGTTCGGTTTAAGTGGAAAAAGCAGGAGGTCCGTCTTGCTGGGGAAGAAACATATCAGTGGATTGTATTAATAAATTAAAAAGCAGGTAATACTTTTCATTTTATATTCTGTAGAGCCCTGCTGGAACTGTTAAACATTTCTGTCGGATTCTGGTGTTTTTTATGGAGTGACTGTGGTGTTTTGTCATAATGTAATGGATCCTTATACTGATACAGTATAATAGTGTTTACTTCTGTAGCAGTACCTTTTACTGACTCATTCAGTGCAAACCATTAAGTCAATACTCATTAGGAACTGGTTTTAATGATAATGTTTTTTAAGCAGCAGAAGAAGAGCCTTATTTAGTTTTACTTGGGAAAGTGGGGTAATGTAATCGGTACTGGTGTTTTCAGTCCTGTGTTTTTTGTTGGATTATGATCTACGTGAAAGGTATGTCAGTAAATATTTTCTTTTCAACTCTAAATCATACTCATATTAGCCCTGCATTGATTTTGCGATGATATTGTCACTGATCCAAAGAGACACAAAAAAAGAAGACACCACATGAAAGTACTTGTAATTGAATGATGAATCTATTTTTAGTAGTGTATTCACATGCAAATGACAACTTCACATGGAGGAAATGACAAGTTTCAGTATAACACCAATACCAGTTTCTAGAATCTATCAACATCAACAAGGAACACTATCAACGGAATCAGAGTCCACATATGAGCCAAAGGTCACCATGCCAATGCCAATCATCAGCTAGAAGAGCTTAAAGGATATCAGCATGGGGTTGAGGCTAGAATTAATCATCCACCATCAGTTCCTGACCTCAGTTCTCCTCTTGAGGCTAAATGCAAACAGATCCTCACAGAAATGTTCCAAGATCAACTGTAAAACATTTTCAAAAGAGTAGAGGCTGTTGTTGCAGCAAAGACAAACATGATTGCAATTTATGGATCTTCAAGGGTTCTGTTCTGCACCAAAAAGTTTTGCTACTGTTGAAAGATCTAAAACACCGTTTGGTATTATATAAAAGGATATTTTATAAATATATTAGTATCATAAACAATTTATATATTATAAAGCTATGTGTAAGTGAACTGAAATTTCAGCTTTCAGTGCAGGGTTTTCACTCCTGCAGCAAAATGCCTTCAATAAATAATCCAGTTCAACAGGTCCTTCACTCAACCTGCTGAGAGAAACTCATGGCACAGTGGGTTTTCAAAGCCTCTATTATAATTGCTGCTTTCTGTTGCTCATTTGCATGCACCCATCTTTTGAATCGGTTGCATTTTGGATGACCATGGACTTTGCTATGGCCATTTTAGAATAACTTACACAAATTAACCCTTCAGGTTCTTCTGGGATATTTCAACCCTTAGAAAATTCAAACACTCCCCACTGCTTTGGTAGGTCTGGCTAAAAAAATTATCTAATAACATGTAATAATGTCTATTATTTAAATGTTGCTATTAGATATATTATATAGTCACTGTGCAAATGCAACTTTGCAGGAGAAGAAAAAAAGGTTGTTGACTTTCAGTGTATGTTTGTGGTCATTTTGGACCATTTCTATGTGGGAGCAGTATAACTGGCAGAGAGACTTTTCAAATTATGTATAAAAATAAATAAATAAATGAATAAATGTAGAGCCAACACCTGCATTATATAAAGGGGTTCTTCGAGCGTTCTTAATTTAAAAAAATGGCTATGTATAGAACCATGATAACTTAATGAACCATTTGAATGTTTAAATGGGTAGAAATGGTTGTATATAGCACCAAAAAGGGCTGCGCTATTGTTACAAGACAAAGAAAAGCATCTCAAAGGATTCGTTAAGCAGTGTCATAGAATAACCATTTTAGATCTCTAAAAAACATTTTTGTAAATGAAATATGTGAATGTGAAGAACCATTTAAAGGTATAAGGGTCATTCCACGAAATCAGTACATTTTCAGCTTTGAAAATCTTAAATAGAAAATCTTTTTTTCTCAATTTTTTAAATATCTCTGGAAAGAAGACCTCCTAAAGTGACAAAAAATTCATGGTGCCATCTCAGGCTTTTTGTTTTATTTTCTGTATTATATTTTATGATATGACATCTTAGAAAAGTAACAGGCCTGACAGTAACAGGGTTGATGATTTCAAGCTAATTTGCCTCTAGTTAGCTAATGTTCAAGGTCACAAGAGCAGATGTCATACAGGATATTTCTTATAGATATGGTAAATATCAAGATACAAAAAACAGGAATGACGCAGTATGATCTTCCCACCCCCAACAATCCCATAAAACAACAAAATTCTACATTATAGAACAGGGAAACTTACTTGTGTTTTAAATGTTGGAAATCCTCTTCCTGTAAATTATGTAACTTCCTGTAAATTTTGTCACATATACAAATGTGAAAATTTTATCAACAATTTACTATTGAGAAGAAACTGCTGAAAAATAACTTTCATAGTGAGGGACAGGCCAAATTTATGCCTTATCAACATAAATGCAAATTTAACCATGGACAATAATATTTAATTTACTTAATTTTTAGAAAGTATTGATGATAGAAGACATACTAATGTTATGTTTTCAAATTATGCATGTATCTGGTATTATAGTGATATTATGACAGATTATTTCTCTGGGACGCAAAATGTACAGATTCCACAGAATGACCCATAAACAACCTTCCATGTGATGAAAATAATAATACTAGATTCTAGTTATTTATAAGCCTATTTGTCCAGCTGTTATAAAAAGCACTATGGAAACTTTTTTAAGGACATATTTGAGCAATTAAAAAATAAGTAATAAATGTCTGACTGCTATTGGGATATATTGGTTAAGTCAAGAGATATAATGAACACCTTTCTCCTCTAATAAGACATTCTCTCCTTATGGTAGTGGTGTTCTCCAATGATGACAAATAGGTCAGTCACTGGTTTGACTAAAAACACATTGGACATATATTTTGTGTATGTGTATGTCTATGTATGTCTATATGTCTGTATATCATATATTATACATGCTGATGGCTCATGGACACCCAATATCTAAGTAAGACCCTTTACGTTGATCTTTTGGTTGTATCAGTGCTCTTTATTCAATGCCCTGGTTGTGTCAGTGCTTGGTATACCTTACAACTGTTTTTCAAATCGCTCTTCGCTGCTGCTACTGCACATTCAAAAAACAGACCAAGTGGTTCGGCTTCAGTGGCACTGAAGCACACCAGACTTTTATATTTTGCTTTTAATTATGGCAATTTTCTGCACATTGTACTATTCAGCATCTATTTCTGTTAAACATAGTAGAAAATAATAAAATATAATGGTAAAGGTAATATAAAGTAAAGTGGCCCTTATAGTCATGTGTGAACACACAGCACCCAGTGTGAACAGCACGAAATTCTTTCTCTGCATTTAACCCATTCACCAAGTAAAGCAGTGGGCAGCAGTGCTGGACTGGCCATCGGGCATACCGGGCATTTGCCCGGTGGGCAGATGGAAATTTTGGGCCGGCCACTTAATTTTGGGCCGGCACAGAATCCCGCCAGCAATATAAAAAAGCTATTTGCCACTACTGGGCATTCACATTTTATCTAGTTTGTCCAGAAAAAACATGTTCCCCTCAGAGAACAGAACATGGGGAACTCCATTCTCCGCATTCAGGAGCCCATAAAACCAAGGAACTTTCAAACTAAAACAATTTTAAAAAACCTGCGTTAATGTGCGATAACATAATTGTCGACGTTAAGTAAATAATGCGTTAACGTGCCCAGCCCCCATTTAAAACAACCATTTTCAAAAGATAGGAAAAACGTGTGTGTGTCAGTGTGAATGTGTTTATCTTCCTTCCACCCTGTTAGTGCTGGCACAGGCTCCAGCAGCCCTGGTTAAGGACAAGTGGCTGATTATGGATGACCTTTTGCACAGGCCACATTTTAGATTTCTTTTCTTCCCCCAGTATGTTAAACTAAGTTAATCCCCATTTTATTTCATATTGTTCCTGTCTTTGTGTTTCTGTGCAGTCATAACATAAACAGTTTCCTCCAGGATCAATAAAGTTTTCTGTTTCTGAATCCGAATATGTATATCTGTGTGTGTGAACATCTTGAATCTTGAATCTTAATCCAACTGACTGACCACTGCTTAATAACCACAGAGCCTAAGTGGGCAAACTATTTCAACATGAACCCTGGAAAGACTTCAAATGAAGATGATGCACAGCTCAGGTTTTGTTAAGGCATTTGCATTGCACACAAACATAAACAGCGCAGATACATGCCAGACAAACATAACTATGCAAATCAGAGGTCAGCTCCTAGGTGTGGTTCTTCTCCTCAGCCAGGTAAACAAGGCTCACACGCATGCAATGAGGTTTACTTTGCAAGCGACTGATACAGTTAAGCACTTAACAGCCCGAATAATTGCTGAGCAGGTTGACCCAAAGAGATCCAAATGGCCAAAGGAAAATGTCTAGTTTGAATGAGAGGTGAACCATCTGAAGGTGCACCAGCCATTTAGCCTCATCTGAAATGCACCAGCCATTTAGCCTCATCAGCAAATAGAGTAACCCTGTGATCATGATGCTTGCGCAATAGGGCCATATGTAAATAAAACCAAAAGAGTAGCTGTATCTCAGGTGACCGGTATAAGTAATCCAGGACATGATCGCAACACACCTGCTTAATGAGGGATATTACAGCAGAGATTAAATGGTTGAGTGCATGTGTGGTGGTAGAGACAGGCCTGAATGCTTGATGGCTTTAGTATGAAGGTCCAGTGGCTGTTATTTTATTGCCATTATTAGGTCTCACTTGTCCTTTCAGAGGGAAGGGTCACTGCAAATCAACTTATTTGTACTGACATTAATTGTCATATTAGAAAGAGCAGTATTAACACTAACAATATTTTATTTTTAGGACATATTTAATATTTAATGCTTATCTTAAAGCCATGCAGAAATGTAACAATGAAAAAGTAAAAAGCAATTGATCTTATTTAAAAACAAACTAATCAGACAAGCCCCATCCCTTGCACTGTGATTGGCTGGTGGTAGCTCTCCTCCTATGCTGGTTGTGTAGCCAAATCAGCAGGAGCTTATCTTAGGTACCAGCCAATCACGGCACAGGAAGGCGGGGCCTGTGTGAAAACGGGTGGGGAAGAAAATGCCTCGGGTTAGTTGAGAGATCAAGTCAGGCGTTTCAGCGTCGTATGTCTGGCTATGTGAGTAAGTTTTTATAAATCTTTTATTGTGGAAACAGAGGGGAAAAGAAGGCAGGAAAAGGCGACATAACAGTCTGGACTATAACAGGTTTTTAAGTGTTACAGTTTTCTCATAGGCAACTTTTCCTTCTCGAGTATTTTTTCACTCACCACGAAATCTTCGAAAAATCACCAGTTTGTAGGTCGTTACGGGTGGTTCTATTGTCAACGCGTGAACTCAGGGACGGGCCAGGTGCTGCCTAGCTTGTTTTCCGTTTCTTTTTCAGGTTGCTTCATGGCAGCTGGTTAAAATGGCTGTGAAATAACAGCCTTTAAAATGACAAGCCTCCTATAGGAAACCTTTAGATATAAAACACCCGAGTCTAAACAGAAGCACAGGGTACTGTTTATACTGTATAAACGCTGTTTTATACTGTATATAAGCGATTGTAGACTGTATGTACACTGTTTGATACTGTATGTGCACTGTTTTATACGGTATGTACACTGTTTTATACTGTATACAAACTTTTATAAGGTGCATATCAGACACGCGCAGAGTAAAAATTGCGTTAGTCCTGTAGTCTGTGTGAAGAGATTGGTGGACTGACCGTGTTTCTTATGCCGAGAAACCTGTATGATTTCTATCGCATTTATCCAAGGTTGCTGTAAGGTTTGTATTTTTCCCCCTTCTCTCTCTCGTCTCTCTCTTCTCTGTCTGTCTGTCTGTCTGTCTCTCTCTCTCTGTCTCTCGCCACATCTTTCCCCTCTCCCACACAGGTTCTCTTTCTTATCCCTGCCACCATCTTACCCTTTCTTTTCTTTCTTTCTTTCTTTCTTTCTTTCTTTCTTTCTTTCTTTCTTTCTTTTGTCGTATCTCCTTCCTTTTTTAACACTTGTTTTCTCTCTTTCCTCCCTTCTGTACCTTCTCACTATGCTTCTCTCTCTTTCTCTCTCTCTCTCTCTCTCCTTCTCTCTCTCTCTCTCTCTCTCTCTATCCCTCCCACTCACTCTCTCTCTCAGTTGGAATGTAACATTCCTCGCCCCTCTCCTCTCGTGTTCATGATGACGTATCTCTCCGCCTGCTCCCAGGTGATGTATATATTATCGTGGAGAAGGTCATGATGTGAGCTCCGCTCACAGTTCCGAAAACACACCGTCTGTGATCTCGCCTATCAGCAGCAGAGCACACGGAATCTGCTGGGATGACCGAGAGGCCATGAGGCTCTTCATACTGATGCTGTTCCTCACACTGCGCTCCGCACCACCAATGACCGCAGAGAAGCTGGAGACCTTCGAGTTCAGCAAGAAGAACGCGCTCACCTGTAGCCAGGTAGGATCAAGCGCCTCTTGTTACACACCAGATTTAAAGGCACCCTTTAAAAGCACTGTTGCAATGAAAGCTCTTATTACAGAGACGGATAAAACATTCTAAACTTTAATGTATGTCACTGCAGCTGTCATTTGGATAAGTCACATTGGTCCGTGCACACAGTGTAAAGGACAGCTGGTGGTTTCAATTAGGACGAAAACAAAAGGTGCTAATTAGCAGGACAAGACAAGGTGTCACTAGTTGTTGATAGGCAACAGGACGGCCTCCCATCTACATAACAGTAAAACTGCGTATGTAATGGCAAAAACATGGCAAAAATATAAAGCATACATTTTTATATAATCACATAATAACATTTGAACAAATTCAATTAATGATAGATATATCTCCTCTTCTAAAAAGGTTGAGTTTTGTCTTTAAAGTGCATTAGACGTCTACATGTCAGTTTGTTATTAGTGAGTTTTAATTCATATAAAATACATTCTTAGGATTAAATGCACTCCAATATCTGCTCCACTTTCAAAGCCTCTTAAATAATTGCCATGTATGTAGTTCCCCTTTTCAACAATTAGCCCTAAATCGCCTTTTTCTCATCATCACAGCACGGCCACAGTATGAAAACTTTTTGAAAGGTATTTTCAGTTAATGTATAGAGTCTGTCTCCATGATATAACATTATACCAGATTCGAATGTAGATTTATGTAATTTCCTCTCATAGACCTTATCCATTGAGGTTATTTAAGTCAATGTATGTTCAGAATTTAAATTTGTCCCATTAGGCTGCAGCACAAACATTATGATGCCTTGTATGTTAAGATAAAAGCCAAAAGTACTGTCATTTAAGTTCAAATGAAGACCTGTGTAAACACTTTGTGAAAGCAGAAAAACAAGAGATAAACCATTTGATGTCTGTTACAGCCTTTTTCAATAGTAATTACTCCTCACCTTTAGCCTGTGAGAACTTAAGTTGAAAGTACAGAACGTGCAGACTCACATTTGTGTTAGTAAATAGAAGAGATGTTTTATTGTGGTTGTCACGGCAATTTTCTGTTGAATCACACACCAAAGCGTAAAGTCCTTTAAGAATCTCCTTTATTAGTAAATTAGTAATAAGACAATAAATAAAAGTAGTGAATAAAAGGTGTCTCTCCCTTCTCTCTGAGCTAATCCTAAGGTCTGTCCCTTATAAAGTAGGGGAGGCGCGGATCCCAGTGCCTTCTCTCTCAGGCTGCGAGTTAGTTACTTAGTATCTATGTTCTTCAGTCACATGAAAACCAGAAGAATGACTACAGACATGAATACACACAGTGTCCCCAAGAGAGGATGATTAACGTAAAGAAAAGTGGTCTGAAACTAGTACAATATGAATCATATGAGAAGTACATGTTTACCATAAGTTTACCAAATCAGCATAAGGTCAATATAAGTTAAACAGAAGTCCAATCATTTGTTCAAAATGCATATTAGTTAAAAATTTCCAATACATGGTTTTGGTTTGATTAAAAAAAATTGCCATATTTTCTGTAATTTTAACCCTATTTTGAGCTTCATTTTCTGCTACGTAATTTCTCCAAATCAGTGTACTCTGTTAGCATTGTGCAAGCTTTTACCACGTTCGTGATTGCAGGTCCTCAGCCCGTAATCATATGATTGTAATGGAGCATGTTTGCACTGAGGTCTAGGTATGCAGATGTCTACAGATATAGAATCTGTACCTAACGTAGGGGTAAAAGCGTGTGTGTTTTCAAGTGGCTTTCTTTTAGTGTTAGTTTATCTAACCCAAACACGCATTTCATTTCCCAGACTGTCCGAGTCATTAATGTGTGTGACTGGGTTGTTGTGTGTATATGTTTGCTCATGTAATCATATGCAAAGTAGCTGGAGTGATAGTAAAGTATAGTAAAACAGCAGAACAAAGGAGGACATGCACACTTTAATCTCGTTTACACACGCATGATAGATGCATACATGCGTCCTAGACCTAACTGAGAACTCTCACAGGCTTAATGTGATGCTTCAGCACTCATAACACACTTTTGACCACTTGCAATTCAGCAAAAAGACTGACCCTTAACCAAAAAAGCTCCATCATCATAATTAAGCCTTAATAAGTTACACATTAGATGATTATGTACATTATTATGGTAACAGCCTCAAGTGATGGTTACTTCTGCCTGTAAAACTAACTGAACTTTTCAACATTTGTGATAGCCCACATTAACATCTAGAATACATGAAATTGTTGTAAAAACCCAGCTGATGTTGATCTTCTGATTGAAGCAGCAAGTGGGGAGGACTGAGTATGTGTGTATTACATGCACATCATAATCAGATAACTGCTGAAAATCGGATTTTGGCACTAATCCTGTCAACAGTTTTCTGTTTAACATAGGGTTTCTGTTGACAGTCACGTATTTATTTGGTAGTTTATATGGCTTCGACTTGCACGATATATGGTCACTTGTAGTCATTTCACAGCAGTAGTGTTGAATCTCTGTTTCTACATAAACAGATGTAGAAAAATGAATTAAATCAGATTCAGAGTTTACCTGCACTGAAAAACCTGATTACAGAGCTAAAACCCAGGCAGTATTTTTGGGTTTCTTGCAACATCAGATTTCTTAAAATTTTTAATCTGATCTTTAAAAACTGGTGAATGTTGTTTACAGGGACAAAGCAAATGTGCTATTTCTGTGTATGTAAAATAACTCAACTGCAGCAGGTAGATGTCGCAGCTGTAAAAACGTTGCCTATGTTTGAATGTGTGTTTTAGATCAGACAACATCTTTAGGTTTTAGATATCTCACAAAACAGCTTCTAATCTTGGGAAGAACACTGTCATATTGTGCACATGCACTCTTACAAATGTTTTAAACTACAAGTTAGTGTGACATGCACAAAAAAGCTTGTACTGTAAATTCTGTGTATTGCATACACAACTCCATTTTAATAGTACAGCAAAATGAAATTAATGACACAAATAATTTTTTAGATGAATATCTGAACAACTGGAGTCAAACATGATCCTGCATCTTAGAGGACGGTTTCACTACACAGAATGTGGTCACTACATAATTAAAATACACATTAATTTTTATTTTGAGGTTTTCACATGTTCTGTCATTATCTTTTTTAAGAATAACAAGCTCAAATTGAGTCAGATTCTTACTCATAATAAATATGATTGTAAAGACAGCATCAGTTTAAGGAATTTAGTCTTATGTTAAAGAATATCTGTGATAAGGATAGCTGAAATAACCGGCCTTATGTATCCAGTGTCCGTCAGTTCAATGCTGTTGTATAGTAGCAATTGTTGGCAGTGTTTTGCTCCTTCACATCTTTAAGAGTGCTCATCAGACCAGGTAAGTACTGACACTCTGTGGAGGCACTTCGTAAATGCTGTCTTTCATTCTCATATTCATCAATAATGCAGAATTCTGTTGATTAGTTCAAATTTTCTGCATAATGGTTAAGATTGGTGGTGGTTTGATGTGAAGTGGTTAATTGTAGAGAAACTTATCAACACAGATCTCTTTACAGATAATTAAAATGTTTGAGAAAATTGTGTAATGTATCAACAATTGTCCTAATCAGTAAGACAGTGTGTTCACTGATTATAGACATGCTCCTCATTTAATATTTGCTAAAATCCTTCAGGATTCTCTGCTAACAAATACATTTACAGTAAGTTCAACATTTGAGTACCTTTTTTAGCCAGAAAATTCCATATTTTTTATCACCACTGACCTGTAAAAAAGCACCTAATATAATTATTTTTACAATGTGGATAACCAGACAAGTGTTGGATATTTAAAGAGCTATTAAGAGACAGCCAATGCGATGAAACAGTACCTAATTCATTAACAGTAACTAGTTTATTTAAAGTTAAGGGACAATCTAGAATTTGGCATCACCACACAACTAGTTAATAGGATGTCAGGCAGGCACCGTTACAGATTCTTTTATCTTCATTTATAGTCAAGTAGGTTTTATTTGTCATTCCTGCCGTATACACTCAATGGACTCAGTTGAGTTTTGATGTTTTTTAATGGCACTTTAGGAGAAGAGATCTTAAAATTGTGTATATCATGTTATAAATAATTTATATAGGAATCTGAAAAATGGCGGGAACAACCATCTCTGCATTGCTTTAATGACCGCAGTAAACACCATGCATTCCAGTTAGGGGGTTTTAGTCAGTTGTCTTTGTGTAGTGCCTCCAAACGCTCCTTATCTCTGGTAAAATCACTGTAATAGGCCTGAGTGTCAAACGGCTTTAACATCACACTTGAATTATGAAACTTTGTGTGCCCCTTGGTAAAGACTTGTGCTCTTGTGTGCTTTGCATGCATAGTAATTTCAGCGTAGGTGGAATTTTCTCATGACACACAGGTGCACCGATATGTGCTCTTGAAACGCAGACAGACAAGTTCAATGGTTTTTACTTATTCATAGGGTCGGCTGGGTCTGACACCCAATTCCAGGTCTCCAGTGTTCTGTAGCTATGGTGAGGGATCACTGTCTTTGTAATGGACCATCTGGTGGAAAAAAATAGTTTTTTTTGTTATATTCTCAAAAGCATGTCAAGAAAAAATGCCAAGATTATATGGGTTAATTTGAAACTCTGCCTTGCATGTCTTGCAGTCTGTCAGCCACTTGCTACTAGCTAAGACATGCTATAGTGACAAGTTTGAATGATGCCCAGTAGCTTTCGGCCTGTTTCCCATTTTAAGGCTGAATAAGGTTTTTCAGAGCTAACCTTTTGGGCAGGACTTGTCACTGAATATTTGACAAACCAGTCAATTAGTCACCGAACATGTTTAGCATAGAAAGTGTTGTGTAGTTAAAATCAACAATGCTTGTATAATGCAGGTAGACTACAACACTCTACATGTAGTGTAGTTAATGCTACACCGCTGGATCTGGAGTAGTTGTTGGGATCAGTCTTGTGCACATATAAGTTCGCATGACACAGTTATGAGGTCTGTTTTCCTGTGTATTTCCTTTGAATAAAGATCAGTGTGTATTTAAGAGTTAGAATGTTTGCACGTCTATGTTTTTATCATACTGCTGAAGTGTGTTTCTTATTTGTGATGGCAAACACATATGTGTGCACATTTGCGGCAACTCATGACAGATCACAGGATGCATAACTTCAAAAACGAGCAGCTTATGACTGTCACTACATGAAGGAAATTTTTGTCTACTCTGAAGAACTGAAGTTGTATCATAGACATATCCAGTGTAACTAGATAGCATCTAAGATATGCATAAAAGTATACAAATACAAGACAACTATGCATCACAAGTGCATCACTTATAAATATAGTCAATAAATATGTCTATTTTGTGTCTTTTTTTGTGGCGCTAATTGTTTATTTGTGCAGAACTGAGTAAATTCAATTTTTTTGTACTTTGTATATGCATAATAATATATATTTCAACATATTATACAATTATATGTACCAATATTTTATACAGTTCACAAACGTGTAGTAATACTGTTAAATTGGACAATTTTGTGGCAGTCCTTAAGCATTATAACATTAAAAGCAATGGTTTAAAAAGCTACAGTCTAAACAGTTTAACACTGCTGTTTTCATTATGTTGCAAGACCCTAAATAAAATATGGCTTGTGCAAATGTTTGGGCATTCTTTGTGTTGATCCAGAACTCAAAGTCAGATGTAGACATTTTCAGAGCATAATAAATAAACTTCTCGGGGTGTTTGTGTTCAACAGTCATGGTTTCATGTAAGCATCTGAATGAGATCTAAAACTAAAGTGAACTGACGTTTTCAAAGCAAAGAACATTTCCTGTCAAGATCTGAAAATCTCTGGGAAAAAAAACAACTCATCAGGTATGCCTCTTACTGGCTGATCTCGGGCCGACGTCCATGCACCGGACGGCCGTTATATACTTTTCCTGAATGCAAAGATTTCCTACATATGACCGAATTGCTGGGGGTGGGGGGGGGAGGGGGGGGCGGGCCTGGCGACTCGCTAGGGGGGGCAATGCCTTCGAATGCCCCTCCTTGGCGCCAGCACTGAAACGTTGAAAGTGCCTGTATAACCCTCTGTGTTCAGCTTTTAGTTTTGAACAGTTTTGCCGTTGGGATTTTGGGAAAGAACTGTATTATAGTGTCTGTATTTCAGTTAAGGTTGACTCTCTTCCAGCCTTCAAATCATGTCTTAAAACTCACCTTTTCAAACTTGCCTACTCTCTTTGACCTTGTGCCTTGACTGCACTCATTGTTAGTTTTACACACTTGTGATCTTATATATGCTATGTTTTTATTTATTTACTCTTTCTCTGACCTTTTTCCTAGACTACACTAGTTTTTTGTCTTACACTCTTATGCTATAGAATCTTATATTTTTTAGTTTTTCAATTTGTCTTCCTTTGATTTTTCCAATTTTAGGATCTGTTTTAGGATCTCAAGGTGTTCTTGAGTGCCTTAAAAGGTGCCTATAAATAAAATGAATAATAATAATAATAATAATAACATGGTTAATGTTCTAGAAGGTGCATATAGGTGTGAGGATTGCATTCAAACTATAATCCCACTTGTGTGTTTTTGCAGGGCCTGACTGACTGTAAAGTAAACCCAGGTGAGGCAGATTTGTTTGAGTATACATATGTAAATAACAGATAACCCACTGAATACAGTGCAGTTCCTTTTGATTCTGCTTTATCTCTTTGATACTGGCTTCCCTAACTATTTTTACGTTGTGAGTTTTCAGACTGAGCTAATTCATCAGAATTATCATTTTCTGCCATCTGCACTGCATGCAAGAGCAACAAAATTAAATTTCACTTAATTTTGCTGCTCTTAATTTTATACTGTCCACTTTCTGCCGTACCAAGCAAATTTCCCACTTGTGGGACTAATAAAGGCTCATCTTATCTTATCTTATGCTCTAGAATACACAGCTCATGCATTCATATACAAAGGGTGTGTTTTTCTTCCATTCCTCTCTTTGTAGGCCATGCTTGTGTTTATCGTGATGACACTGTGTACGTGAGTAGTCTTGCTGCCAGTGCGTTACTGTGCCACAGCCATAAAGGTTGGCTTCCATGCCTGAGAATCCAGCTTGACATCACAACTCAAGGTAGCTTTCATAATGCTATTGTAAATATGATTACGTATTGTTAGTTAGTTATAGTTTTATGCATTTTTCAAGATCAGGGATCATTTAGAGTCATTTAACAGGTGAGGCATAGATTGTTGTTAATTTTACAAATCAGTGCCATGATGAAACCACAAAATGGTAATTTTCATAACTTTAAATTACTTTCACGGAACAAGATTTGAGTCATTTTGTACCATTCTGTTGTTCCTTCGTCATGGAACGGTCACACAATGTACATCACAGCCATTTTGAACCTAACATATTACATACAATTAAATTCCTTCTTTTTAGTTTTTAATGTTCTACGTTATTTGAACACTACAGTTAACCTTTTACTCACTGTGGACCTTTAATGAACAGACCAATAGGAATGCTCTACACTGACTTAGAATTTTTTTTCTTACATTACAAGTAAATATTTTTGCCTTTTGTGAAGTTACTATTATGGAGATACTTGTTTTTTTGTCAGCAGTATGATTATTTTGACAGATGTGACAAAAATATACTAATAATAATACTACTGCTACTACTAATAATAATACGTAGACAACCAACTGTTTTTCTTTAAAAGACCTAGGCATAGAGAAGGACATATTCATTATATTATACCTTGACAAGGAAATTTACTGAGTCAGTGCGAGCTAAATTAACTTAGCTTTCGTACTAGGCTGGCTAAGTTGACCTAATTCCTCTCTGTTAGCTTCTTTAGGTGAGTACATGTTTTAGCACTGACAGTGTTTGATTGTAAACTTGGTGGTTAGGGAGTTGCCTCTGTGATTGGAAGGTCATTTATTCAAATCCCAGGACCACCACACACTGCCCCTTGGTGCGATTGTTGGCTGCCCACTGCTTCACTCAGGTGAATGGGATAAATGCAGAGGACTAAGCAATTTTCTCTAGGATAAAAAAAAACAAAACAAGTTTTGTTACAAATTTTCAAAACAAAAATTCAGCACAATTTCATTTCACCCTTTGTGTGAGTGCTGCATGTAGAAACCAGTATAATATTGTGGAGTTGATTCTTAGTTCCAAAATGCCTGGAATTCTTTTTAGAATCACCTCCCAGCCCAAATTAATAATCTTTTGACTTGCTGTTTCACCCAGGATACCACGAGGACTCCGGGGCTGTGTCTGGGGAAGCCAACAACGAGGACAAAACAGATGAAAATAAAGAGGAGGAGCATGGAAGCAGCCTGGGCCATTTCACTGCTGCTTCAGCATCTGTTCAAGTGTGCTACAGCATCCCAGAATTCTCTGGTTCAAAAGAACTCACTTTCACACCACTCCTCTCCTCCAACCACACAGAACAGGTGACATACATGTACATCTGAATGTAAAACATAAAACACGTCTTAGAAATGTTTCTGTGGTTTTAACTTCTAGCTTTGTGTACCCGTGGCATGCTGCCATTTACAAGAGACACTTGAGGTCTGTATATTTGGGTCTATAGAAAGTTGTCCCAGCTACAAATTGTTCCTCACATCAATACTGTGGAAATTGGGGCGAGTTGGACCTAATAAATGCTCGTGAATATCTTTGTATCTATCCCATTGCTGTGATACATGTCTTTTATGTTACATTATACATTTTGTAAGTAAAATTCTAGTCACATGTTCTTGATTTTTTAAATTAAACATATTTTTGATTGAGGCTTTTTAAAAATTTACGTTGATTTAAAAAGTCATTTGAAATGTTCGATTTTTCACTGTACAATATGCATACCTTAATGAACTTGGTGGTTATCCCATTCCAAAACAATAAGCATTAACATGGAGTTTGCCCCATCTCCACTGGTTTGGGAACGGCTTTCCATTAAGTTTAGCATGTTTCCATTGAAGTGTGTGCTTCTGAATTTGTACCTATACAGAATACTTGTGAGACACTGATATTGGATGAGAATGACTTACTGAGGCTTGGTATGTGTGTATGTGTGTGTGTGTGTGTGTCTTATAGATGTGGATGTCGTTGGTAGTGGAATTGAAAGAAGCACACTTTGGCAGTACGTTCACCATCTTCTCTTCAGACACTCTCAAACAGAACTTAAGCGAACACATCACACTACCTGCAATAGACAAAGGTAATACCACAAACACATACACACACATATGTATAAAGGGACATTGTGGACACCAATAACAGGTTCTTCTGTTTCAGTGTGTTCCCAAGGCCTGGGCATTCCTTTGTGTAATGGTGAGTTGGTGTCTTTGTGTCTTGATTTGGAGCATGTACAGGTCAACTAAATATTTCCTTGTTTAATTTTTGTGGATGATGTTTTTTGTTTCTGAATTTTATGCTTGAGATGATTTCCTTCATGATGTGTTTTAGAATAATTGATTAATTCAGTTGATTAGATTTCATTCTCTCTCTCTCATGATTGACTCTTTTCTAGTACCTGTTTTGCATCGAAAAATCAACCGTACCACAGGAATGATCAAACTACATGTGGATACTGCAGGCAGGGGCCAGATTCGTAAATTGCAAGCATGCCAGAAGATGGAGAAGGAAGGGAAATGCTTAAAACTAGAATGGGTATGTACTGAAGCAGCACCACATAATACACACACACACACACAGACACACACACACAGACACACACACACACACACAGCCTGATCAGCTACAACATTAAAACCACTGACTGGTAAAGTGAGTAATCATTACGTGTCTCTCCTATTTATTATTCGTATCAATTATGTTCCAACTCTCTGGACACAAGAAGAACAATCCACTGGTGATTCCCATGAGCTCTGCTGCCCCTTGTCTGTGCTTCCAGGTATAGTCTGAAAGTTTTCACATGCTTTTTGCCGACATCTAAAATTGAACAGAATTAGATTTTTTAAAGTTAAATGTAAAAAAAGAGGCTTTGCATGAACAAACATAATGTTGTATGACTGGAAAATAATCCAAGTGGTTTCTGATTTTTTTATCCTTCTCATCCATTAATATCTACATAACATAATGTCACTACTGGAATGAAACTAGGGCTGCAACTATCGGATATTTTTGGAATCGAATATTCTGTTGATTTTTTCAACGATTAATCGAGTAATCAGATAAATCATACTTTTGTGTTTTTAAACAACTATATCAATAGTGCGTTATGCAACATGAAAGACCTCTTAAAATGAGCACCGCGTTGCTCTGTGGGGCAAGGACTCAGACACTCCATAGGCTGACAGGTCCCAATTGCCCTGTTGTGGGGGTTCTACAGCCGGAGTCGGGGCAAGCTATCTTCCCCTAAGGCACCCGGACTGACTAGCAACACACCTGGCTTTCGTCACCTATCCCCAGTTAAAGCCCGGCTGCGCTCCTCTAACTCTGAAACCTTCTCTGTCAGATACGTAACTAACGTACACACAAGTAAATTTTACGCTAGTGCTAGTGACGGAGAGAGGGACTGAACTAAACACACCGCACTCCGTATGGAGTAGGCGCCCGCCAAACTCCATACTGAAACTTACCGTTTATCGGACCAGTCGTCTCTCGTCTGTGGGCTGATGACGTTGTAGATCGATTGAAAAAGTTTAACAATCGTCCAAAACGTTAAGTTAACTCACTACTAAGTTATAATTAGCGACTAAAAACTGTACAAACACACTAAGACGCTGAGCAGCACAGGCGGCTACACTGCACTTGGTTGTCCGCCTTACGCAGTGTAAAATGGTCCCACACTTGAGACATTTTCTGCCGGGATCTTCATTTTCCACCATTTCCACGGAGAGCAATATAAACGCCCCGTCTTAAATCTTTGAAATGCGCGTCAGTTACAACAGTCCGTTTGAAACAATGATACCGGAGCTGCGCAGTGTCTACAAAGCGGGAGTGATACAATAGCAGAGACATTTTAAATAGACGGACTTTGGTGACATACATTAAACGAAGCCTCGAGGCAAAATCATTTTTTGTAATCGAATTATTCAAGTTACTCGAATAATCGTTTCAGACCTAAATTAAACCTTGCATGTCCCATTAAACTTGCGCAACTTTCATTTAAAGTTAATGTAACACAAATTGTTTTGAAGTCACTTTGAGATGTTTCTGTTGATCCACTTGTCGTTAACATTTGTCACAATGTAAAGGCCAGATGACATTTCAACTTATGTACAAAAACTGAGATTTTACTCCAACAGCAATAAAAGTTAGTTTTGTTGTATTTACAGAATGAGTCACAGTAGTTACTAAATAATAAGCCTTCAATTTGAAAAAAAAAACCTGTATTTTTGCCATGTAGGTTTGGTGGAGAGAAGGTGGACCTCGGAAGGAATTCTGCCCATTTTTTAATGACACAGGTATTAAAGTGTTACAGCACTCTGGGAATATAATGTGCAATTAAGGGCCAACCTTCTGTAGTGTTTTGTATTGTGTTTTTTCCCTGTGGTCTATTTATGATGTTTGTATATTTATGCACCAAAACCAAAAATAGCTATAATCATTTTACATGACTATGTTTATCCTCTCTGTATACCTTAGAATTAAACAAACTATGTTTCTTACTTCACCTTTAAAACTGACATATGTAAATGATTTCTTGTTTTCACTGGGTGTCCTGTTTTCTAAAAATAGTGGGGACTGAAATACTCCTTATAATTTCAATGTGAATGTGTGGAGGAAAACCACTGTAGGATGAAAAGGCAAATATAAGTTAATGGTTTGGCTTTAGTGACACCACAAAAAAAGAATAAATAAAAAACAATGTTTTTCATCATTAGTTTGTTTCCATATTTTGAACCTTTAACATACTAATTTCCATAATACCTTCATAGATTTTCCATGAAGTAGGCCCTTCTTCCATAAATTATTAACAGACCAAAATTTGAGTTTGAAGCAGACGTGATCTTGTCAATTTAAACAACAGTGTCTCTTGCTCTTTTTTTCTCTCTCAGCTCTCTCTGGCTTTAATGTGTCTGTGTCAGTTGTGGAGCAGAAGAAAACTGCTGGAACCATTCACAGAAACAGCACAGCTCTCCTCTGGAACATCACTGCTCCCTGCAGGCTGGAGGCTGAACTTTTGCTCTGCAAGAAAACCTCAGGGTTTAACGCAGGTTGCCATGAAATACACAACTCAAGGAAAACAAGACTCTATATACATAGCCATCATCATCTAAAATGGAAGAACCTCAACCGACACTGGGTAAGATATAAGCTATCCTGTCCAACAACCGTAGTTCATGTTGTTCAGGCATTGTTTGGTAACACTTTACAGCATGATTACCTTCGTAAAGGGATTACAAATAAAATTTAAAATTTGTTTATTAATGGTTATGAACTAGGTTATAAAGAACTTAAAGATCATTAATAAGTGGTTACAATGCAAATAAAAGGACAAGAGTAGTGTGTCACTTGTTATATTTTGAACTCTTTCTTAATCTGTAGTTTTACAGCTCAGATTTTGCTGGTTACTGATTTTGCTTTGTCATACCTGTCTCATATAACCATTAATAAACAAATTTCAAACTATTAGTCCCTTTGTAAGGGTAGTCTTATTATAAAGTAACACACAAAAAGCCTACGTGGACAGTAGATGGCTTGTTTATGACCTGAATTAACAATTTATGGACTGAATTTAAACCGTTTATAAACCGTTTATAAGGGTAGACATAGTGCACCCATTGTTTTGAAATTAGATTTAATGAACCACACATTGAAAAGTAATAGAGCACTAAACTATTACCTGTTAAGTATTATTTAAAAGGTGTGAACAGTCGCTGTACTGTTACTTTCCAGTAAATGTACAACAAAGGAAAAAGCTGTCTCTAAATAAATTAATCTTTGATAATAAGGTTCGCTCCATAGAGAGATCAATTCTGAAAATGGGTAGACTCAAGATGTCTTCACTTTACTGCAGGAGTTTCATGGAGAGTTTTTTGAAGTGGAACGGCACCCTTCATTATGTGTGCAGGTATGTTGTGCTTAGAAAGCAGTTTGGTTTGTAAGTGAACGTGGGATATGTCCTTATATAGGGTTTATATTAGGATTCAGTTTACATGCTGTTTTATGTTCTCCAGTTTAAGAGTTCGCCAGTAATCATGTAATTTAAACTATGTAACTGTTGGGTTCATTATTACATTATTGTCATGAATTCAAATTGAATTAAAAAAATTATCCACATGAATAAGGCCTGCTGTGTGAAGACTGTAGGCTGGGTACTATATATTATGTTTAACGTGGCAGGAATCATGGCTATTCAAAGGTGGTGGCATACTTTCATAACTGTGAAAAAATAATGAATGATCATGAAGTTAGAAAATGAATGGGCAGTTTATTCAGTGTAGTTATCTTGGCTAGCATTTATTATTATTTGGTGTCATGAAGAGTTGAAGTAGTTTGGTTTGATTAAATTAGTTTGGTCTTCAGCAGTGCTACTTCCTCTGTGGCTGAGAGTCTGAAAGGGCATGACTGACCTCCTTGTCTCTGGGGGAGGTAGAATGACCCTTCCCCTCCTCAAATTGTAATTTGTGGCCATCTGTTACCTGAGGTAACAGAATTGTTGACTTGGAGAAAGCTTGTGCTAGCCCTCCCTCTCCAACTGTTGGTAGTACTGTATGATAGGTGGTAACCTAGGAAGCAGGTGGTACACAACTAATTTGAGGAGAAAACTGGGTTGAAATCGTAATTATGTCTTTTTACACAGCTTTGATACATACATTGTTTCTTGTCTAGATTAAAGTGAAGGGAATGGAAGGACATTTTGAACCTATTTGTCCATTTGAAGGTAGGAACTCCTGCAATAACTGGCATTTCGATTTGTGTATTAAAACGTTGAACACCTAGTCAGTTAATGTTTCATTTTCTCTGCCTACTCACTGAAAAAGAATGATGATAGACCACTTCTGGTCATATATCATGCTCTCTCTCTTTCTCACTCACTCTCACTCTCTCTCTCTCTCTCTCTCTCTCTCTCTCTCTCTCTCTCTCTCTCTCTCTCTCTCTCTCTCTCTC
>JBBPCX010089351.1:0-25537 GCA_037974365.1 Hydrocynus forskahlii | reverse complement strand
CTCTCACACACACTCACTATCTCTCTCACACACACACTCACTATCTCTCTCACACACACACTCACTATCTCTCTCACACACACACTCACTATCTCTCTCACACACACACTCACTCTCAGACTCACACACACACTCACTCTCAGACTCACACTCACACAATCTCTCTCACACTCACTCTCTCACACACAGACACACAAACACACACACACAAACACTCTCACTCACAGTACTCGGAGGAAAGGTAGTAAGGAAAACAATTGCAGGAAGAGCAGAAGGCGGCCTTGAGTGTGAGTGTGTGACGTGTGTGTTTATGAGAGTACGAGATTTAACAGTGTATGTGTGTATTCAAGTGTGTGCGTGTGATTGTGAGGATGTGAGTGAGTAACTAATTGTGAACATTTGTAATGAGTGTGTGTGAGTGTGAGAGAGAGTGAGCGAGAGAGAGTGTGTGAGAGAGAGAGAGAGAGTGAGAGAGAGAGAGAGAGAATGAGAGAGAGAGAGAGAGAGAAAATGAGAGAGAGAGAGAGAGAGAGAGAGAAAATGAGAGAGAGAGAGAGAGAGAGAGAGAGAGAGAGAGGGAGAATGACAGAGAGAGAATGACAGAGAGAGCAAATGAAAGTGTGAGAGAGAGAGAATGAGAGAGAGAGAGCAAATGAAAGTGTGAGAGAGAGAATGAAAGTGTGAGAGAGAGAATGAAAGTGTGAGAGAGAGAATGAAAGTGTGAGAGAGAGAGTTGCACATGTACTGCTTAATAAGTGAATCATGGCAGGGGCTGTACCTCATCTGTCAGGTAGTAAGTCTTTCTCAGCAGGCCCCGGCGTGTAGCCTCCACCTCCTACAGGAAAAGAGCAAAAGAAGACCAATTACCCTTTCTGCCATAACTCAAACAAGACTGAAAACAGCAAAAAGTGCACAGAGGCAATGAATCAAATTCACCTTACAGTAGACATCAAACACCACCACTCAGTTCATCGTGATATATGACAGACTAGCATGCGCCGGCTGACAACGTTTGTGTTTCATACCTGTTTTTGGACCCCACATCACAATCAGCTCCAAACGCCTGAAGACTACCCAAATTCCCTGCGGAAGACTATTACTAAAAAAGCGATTCCCTCACCTTCCCTCAAGCTGTCAAATGGAGCCATTCATCATGGCGGGGCTGAAAGTCATGACTGTGAACATTCAAATGCTTCTCTTTCAGTCATTCTCACCTGCACTTGCTTTCTGACAATTTGTTGTTCACCGGTGACAGAACAAGGTCAGCCATAGCTCATGGCTCCATTCGGGGCCCTACGAGACTTCACTAGTGTTTATTAAGAGACATAGGACTACCCAGGGCTCGAATCCAACTTAGAAATATTAAGTCCTCTCTTAGCGGCATGCATTGAGAAAATCCAGACTGCAGTTGAGCAGTTTGTCCTATTTTCGGCCAACACGCTCAACTGTCATCTGCCTACAATCTTTCAGGAGAAACTCTAAGGGAACATAGCGACACTGAAATATTCAAAAGAGTTTTCTCTGGACCACAGATGTGCCAATAAAGAAATGGAAGTGAATAAGGGCCCTTTTCATTTGAACTGGAATGAAGCCAATGTACAGAACAGATAAACAAGGGGTGTAAAAATGCATCGATCTGAAGCTGGGAATTCAGCTACATTGAAGTTCTACAAATATTTTCCAAAAAAAAGAAAGATTTAATGATTTAACCATTTCGTTAAAAAAGTAATTTTTTACAGTGATAAAACGAATGGTTTTCTGCAATTAATCACGATCAATCGCATTGTTGTACGCAAAATTAAATAATCAATTCAAAAGTGTTTTGTGCACTTTTTAAAGTACTGCTATAAGAAAAAAAGGGGCAATTACATTTGGTTTGCAAACACTTTAAACAAATGAGGAGCTTTTTAACTGCAGTGTTCCCTTCAACACAGTTACACAGCGGCAGTTCAGATATTTCCTGTAAATCTCAACTTAAACATTAATGTAACCAAATCAAATTCAAATCCAAAGCTATTTGCCCCTGCCAGGGCATTCATGTTTTATCTAGATTGTTATAGAAAAACCAAGTTCCCCTCGGAGTCCACAGCATGGGTGGCGGAACCATTATAGCAGCTGCAAAGCAGGCCCAACCCCATATGAAAGTCTATGTATCTGAATGCAGTGTCATTAAAGTCCCTGTTAGCGTAAAGGTCTGGCGTCTCAATACTTTTGTCCTTATAATATGGACAAAAGTAATGGAACGCTAGACCCCTGCGAAAACCAGCCGAGATGTGTGCTGTGCGCACTCACGAGCCCAAAAAAACAACTAAATTTAAAAATAAAAGGATTTTAAAAACCCTGCATTACCGCATGATAAAATAATTGTCTGCATTAAGTAAATAATGCGTTAACGTGCCCAGCCCTAAAAAAACAAATGCAGGCAGTTGTCAGGTCAGAGACTGACATTCATCACATACCTGTGGCACTTCATCTTGGGAGAATATAAAGGCATTGACGTGGGCAACAGCCACCACATAAAGGACGGGACACCAGCTTGGCCTCAGCGCTCCAGTGACCAGAGTGCGGAAATAGAGCCGCAGCAAAGGCAGCGAATCCTCTGGTGGGGAGGTGAAGTTCTCCAAAGCAACGGGCAGCTGTGCAGACAGAACACTGATTAGCCCGAGTCAGCTGGAAAGTGTCTTTTTACTCTGTTTTGGAACATGCTGTTGTACCTGCTATGAGGTTAGGAAGATGTTTTCTCTAAAACATAGCGTGTAGCTGTTTCAGTGCTTGTGAACTGTTTATTACTGCTTCAGTGGCTGAAACAAAGATTGCACTTTATGGTGAAAGCAATAAAAATTCTGAAAGTATGTTAGTGTTCATATTAAACATGCAGTTCGTTGTAATTAATTATGTAATGTATTAACCCAATAGATATTTTATCATTTGGCCACATAGTTTCCTTTGCAATGAATCTGATGATTGCTTTTGTGCATTCCTTCATCTCATGTTTACACTTGTTGCTCTGATAATTGTTGTTCTTATCTAAATATCACTTGTGGACAGCTTCTTTTACACAGTTTATATGCATGCAATTATTTACAAATTAATGACACATGATGCAAAAACAAAGATATGGCAATTGTGACAATAACACTAATAAATGGCTCAAGCAGATTTACATTATCAGTCCAGAATTCAATATTAAAGTGTGTCCACGCCTAAACATTTTTTTCAAATATGAATAAGCTCACATGAACACAGACTTGCATCTAATAAAGCTGCTGTTCCTCTTTTTTATTGGTAGCAGTAACAGAAGTAGCATTATGTAATAATTTTCTTTGGTGCAAAGCACTGTCCTCAGTTATCACTGTGCTTTATATTAGCACAGAAAGTAAATGACTATTTAAAAACAGTTTGAGATTTAATGATGGGTTTTGTGTGGAACTGTAATGAAATATTACTTTGAGGTCAGAGATGTAGATTTAACTTGGTGCAGAAGTGAATTAAACCATTTTTCTCAGGCCAAGAGGGGATAACGAGAATGAAAGACTTTAAGTGCCTCGTTCTACTAAATCCCCTCAAAATATCAGCTTGACGGGTCAGTCAAATGATTTTCACTCGCCTAGTTAAACTGGGCAGTTGTTATTGCTGAACCTTGCCTAGCCATCATGTATAAGCAAAACATATGCATTCAAACGGTGCTTGAGCTTCCTCACCTGCCCTAATGGGACACCAAGTGAGCGCAGTATTCCCACATGCTCTCCGAACACAGCCAGTCTCATGGTGGCACTGTAACGCCTCTGCAGGGGCAGCAGCATGAAGCAGCTGAAGAGTGCGTCTCCGAATGACACAGCCTCATACTGAGCTAACAAGGCCGAGTATAAGTCATGGAAAGAGGCGAGCCCAGGCGGTGGTGTGTTCAGGTCCAGGGCCTGCAGCTTGGTGGGCTGCGTCAGTCCGCGGAACAGAGCCCAGGTGAGATCCTGCACAGGCCGCTCCAGGAAGAGGTCTGAGGAACAGAGGAAGACGCAGGCCAGGCGGGCTAGTTTAGCCACAGGGGGCACAGGCTTCAGCGCCTGCTCTCTCCAGCTCTCCAGAAGCAGCAGCCACTGTAGGCAGTGAGTGACTGACTGCAAAGAGCTGGCAGGGAGGGAGTTGGTCTGCAGATCACCGCCTTCAGACGCTCCCGTCCTCTCATACAGACTGATAAGGGGCAGGAAGGGCCAGTCGGAGGGCAACGAGGGGCCAGAGAATTCAGGGAGCAGCTGAGAGGTAAGCCATGGGTTGCGGCCGAGGTACCGGTCATGAGAGGACAGCACAGCGGGCTCTAGGTGGGAGAGGTGGGTCAGGTAGCAGCCCCGGATAGAGGGAAGGTGAGCGAGGGAATCGCGGAGGAGAGGACCCAGGCCAGATGGAGCGGATGATTTTTCCTGAAGTTCCAGTTCAGCTAGAGTGGCTGCTTCAGGACCACCACTACCACCCTCCCTGCAGAAAAAAAGAAAACACAGTCTCAGCATAGCACAGCACTAGCAACACTATCAACACTTCATGATTCCAGACTGTACTTATTTCTTGTCCTGTCTTGTCTAATTGTATTGTTGCGCTTGTGTTTCTTGTACACTGTTGAGTCCTGTTTGCACTTGTGGTCTTGTGCTGTTCTGTTCTGGTCCTAGAGGCACGCTATCTCATTTCACTCTGTGTATGGTCGAAATGAAAATAAAAACCTACTTGACTTGATAATCAAAAGGTGCATTACAGAGCTGAATTGGCTCAAAGCTGATTCTTCCGTCTGGAAAATTATGGAGCTGGGGTTCCAGCCTGTGTGAAGGGGCGGTGGTCGGTAATGGATACTAGCGAAACGTCTACAATAGATTTTTCTTAGTTTTGCTTTGTGAGTGAAAACATGTTTGTTACTTTTGCACTGAAGCAGCCACTCGTGTCATTTCTCTCCAGACAACACAGCGTATGGGTGGCAACGCAGAACATTGTATGTGTCTGAGTCCTTCGTTTTCGAGAGAGAAAAAAGTTGAACGTGTGAACGGCAAAAAGTCCAAACATTACCGGTAAAAATCTGATATCCTAATAATGTTCCGGGTTCTGACTCTGTATTTGTCAGACACTGAGGTTATTGTATTTGTCAGACACTGGTTCTGAATGTGAAAGGGGATATTGTCTCTGTCTGACACTGAAATGTTTTGTCTAAAGGAAATTGGAAAAGGAAAAGAAAACTGGAGAGGGGGAGGAATGTGTGCGCACATGTTCCTTAAGGTGTAGTCCTACATATGACAGACAAATATTTATTGTATGATATTAACAGATATATCCATGCAGGCCTTCCTGTGGCAACATACACTGACCACACACCCAATGACTAAATGTGTGCACTTAAAATTCTTTCTATGTTAAATGCTGCTAAGAAAGCATTCGGCATAAGTTAGACCTGTTTGCACTAGTTCCTCTACTCAAATATATCTTCGATGCCCAGCCATTTATCTGATTTGATACCCACCTGTATATCATGTTGTCTAGTTTCCAGTTTTGTTATATTCCTATGTATTTATTGTATGCAGTTACTGTGTTACATTAATTTCGCTTAATAATAATACATGTTTCTGTACCTTATGTAGTCCTGTCTAATGTGGTACTGTTGTGTGTTGTACTGTGGGCTTGAGAAATTACATTTAATTACGATTCAAGTTACACTGAGAATAACAAAGACTTGGCTTGACGACAACAGTAATGTACGTGGCACAAAATAAGGACGATATATCGCTATAAAAAAAGAAAAAACAGACTCCTGATCCTCAAAACAAAGTTGTTTTTGACCTGCTGCAGCTCCTGTTCAAGGGCTCTCAGCACTTAGTCACACTCACTTGAATAGTATTACTGTATTTTCTGAAGACACATCACTGCCAATTTCCGTCACTTTCAGATAAGTTCAAAATGTACTGAGTAAACAGCAAAAAACCCCACAAAAAACAAAGTGGTGTGAGGACTGTCCACTGTATTTAAAAAAAAAACAAAAAAAAACACTCAGCCCTACAGAAAGGGCTCCACTTGCTGCCCTCTTGTGAAAAGAAAATGCAACAACAGCAAAAGCTCTGACATCTGGTTCATGGCACATCTTTGAAACAACATATTGCTACCTCAAAGCCACAAGAATGAACGCAACCCAGGACAGCAAAGGCTGCAGGTCATAAACTTGGAAGTACAACTGGAAACTTGTGGCATAAAGATTAATGGCGGGCTCTCCTGGTTCTTTCCCTGTGGGCATACACGAACGCCTAGTAACACTGTTTGGATCAGAGACCACCGCCCTTAAGCAAACTCGCTTCAAACGTGACACATTTTATTTGAGCTGATTAAGAGCAGACAGACAGTTTCTTTTAGAACTCTCTGTACCAGATGCTTATTCCTTCTTCTATAGTTCAGTGAACACTGTAGTAGTTGTTAGCAGCTGCACATAAAGACATGCACCAAGTCGAACCAGATGCTAACGAAACTGAACAAAATACATCGTATTAAATTATATACCAGACTAGTGTTGACATCTAAGGCAGTTTGAGATTTCATGACACCCCTCACAGATGGACATATCCACCTAAACAAAAGTGAGTGAAATATGAACAAGAACAAGTCATTCATGATTCTTGTTAAGACCCAGACTACAGCATTCAAAATTCAACTAAATAACTATAGTGTGACTATCATCTTTAAACAGAAAAAACAAGACATACACACAGACTGCGTCCCCCCACCCCACCCCTCACACACTTTTTCTCTCCAGAGAAAAACAGCCGAGACGTAGAGCTCTGTGCCCACCCCCCAACAAAAACGACTGAGACGTACAGCCCTGCGAGCAAGCCCCACCCAAGACAAACGTGGCCGGTACATGGCAAAAACTCCAGCAAAGTAGCCAATCCGAGAACGTTATTTATTTCTCCTTGCTGCTGTTTGGCTGCTGTTTGGCTGCTGCAGTCTGATTCACCTGTGGCAGCAGCAGTCCAGAATTTACCCCGCGGAGGGGAGTGTTTCTCTCTGCGCCCCCCATATATTGATATTTTATATGTATGTAAAGACATTCAGTATCCCCGCAGGGGTTACTTTCCAAGAGCACCTGCATATAGTGAAAAACGGTGTTGTGGTGATAAAAAAAATGCCTAAAAATGCCTATTTTTATATTGTCAACCCTAAATATGCCTCCAAATATACTCCCTAAACACTTTAATTTCATTTTAAACTCAGTTTAATACATTACCCTTAATGAAAATGTAAAAGGTAAATCCGTATTCCTATTGTACAGTTTACACTTAACTCCTGCAGTACTAGAATGTAATATACTGATGTTACCCCTGTATAGACTGTACTGTATTTCATGCACGGGCATTTTCTTTGGTATTAGCAGGGTAAATACAGTAATAATTTAATTGAATTTTTTAGTAATAGAAAGCAAATGAGCTCAACAGCCTCTTTTAATTTAATTTACCATAATAAAAATACCGGGTTTTAAGAAGAACAAAACGAAAAACAAGAGAAACACTCGACACGCTCCACTGGGGAAATTCTGGACTGCCGCTGCCACAGGTGCATGAAACTGCAGCAGCCAATCAGCAGCAGGGAGAAATAAATAACGTTCTCGGATTGGCTACTTTCAAACCTCCCGCCTCTAAGTCCAGCAGTATTTATTCCATCCCAAGACGCACTTTCTTTGTGTTCTCTGGACAGTGCAAAAACATTTATACAGTTACATTTTATATGGAAATGTAGCTGAATTTACGTTAATATTTATGTTACAAAATTAGTAAATTATATTTTTCTTAATTTAGAACAAAAATGCATAAAAAAACATTGCCATGAAAAAAGCAAAAAAAATAAAATAAAATACGGAGAATATCTGCAGTTTCCGCGTTATTGTGGGGATTTCCGCGTACAATTAGGTTCTGTACAGCTCTAATGCCTCAATAGCGATGCGGTATGGAATTCTACGTGTGTCAAAGAAGTAAGCACATGACATGAATAGGATCGATATTGTAGGAAACGATAAAACATTTGACCGTTTCAAAATGTTCAATATCAATATGTGGATATTTTTGACCACGCTATACCAGACATATTCCAGTCCCTCAGCAGTACAAGCGCCAAAGCAACACAAGACAAAAACAGAAAGATACAATTTCTGTTCGACGGAAGAGGTCTTAGTCATGTACTGCTTTTAAGAGTCTTTTAAAGCAATACCTCTGGCAGACTTCGCTGGAAGGGGTCACGGGGGACTGATGGATAAAACAGCAAGTGGCAATCTAACAGCAAAGAGCAAAGCACAAAAGAAAAAAAAATTTATATACACACACACACACACACACACACACACACACACACACACACACACACACACACACACACACACACACAGAGTACTTTACAACCTATTTTTCGAGCAGTATGCTTTTAAAACATAGCATTAGAACACATGCATGAAATCAGTATGTACTGGATTAATATTATTTATATGTTATCTATGCTATGTCTGATTTTATTTATATTATCTATGTGTTTGCTTAATAAGTCACTTGTGTATTTGCTGGCAGAAAGACCCTTACTGCTAAGATACATTATTTTAAACAGTCTGTACAAGAGCCTAAGACTCAGTATATTCTCTGACTGTATATAAACTGAAAACTAGGAATAAAACGAGAGGTACTAGAAGATTAAAGATACCATGATTGGGTGATATCAAGTGTGTAAAATATTGAGGTGAGAAAAAAAAAATTGCTATGATAACTTGACGCTTATTTACCACTAGTGTTTTTACGTCCTTTCCAACGTATGGTTGGAAAAAACAAATCGAGATAACCCCGAGATCGTACAATTTAGAAATTGTATACAACAGAACCTACAAAAGTCTTATAGTCCTGGTTAGGCCTGCATGATATTGAGAAAATTCTTTACTGCTATCATACAACTACATGCTAAGACTGTAATATATAGTTTGTGTAAACTGGAAGTGTAAAATGTATCCATTTGTCATTTCTGAACACACCACAACACAGCACACAGTGTGAACAGCACGAAATTGTTCCTCTGTAACCCATTCACCAATTGAAGCAGCGGGCAGCCAGGAACACAGCGGTGGGGGAGCAGTGTGTGGGGATGGTACCTTGCTCAAGAGTACCTCAGTGGTGCCACAGGCAGTCCTAAGATTTGAACCCACAACCTTCCGATCACAGGGGCAACTACCTAACCACCAGGACTCTAGTTGTATGCAGAAGTTTGGTCATTCCTGGCTAATAAACATATTTGTTATTTCTGTAAGTGAATGAGGATCTAAAACAAAAGATGACTGTCTCTTACTAAACAAGAAAACACTAGAAATATATCTTGTAATTTCCAAAATAATAATAATAAAGAAATGGAAGTGAAGGAGATATTTAAGACCAAGAAAAAAAAAATCTTCCCTCACATCCCTGCCAGTGATCTACAGGAAGGTTTGGTTGACATGGGGATACAGTGATAAACTGTCCTGTGCTGTGATGATACACTAGAATTTTCTCCATAGGAGAGACAAAAGATGCTAAACTGTGATGTCATCACAAAGGTCACCATCTAATATTAACAAAGATTGGATCATAATGTCTCATGAACAATGAAAGAAAAGAAGAGGAAAAAAGGGTTTAGCACTAGAAGCATTCTGCAAAGAGAAAACAAAAATCAAGAAGAGAAAGTCTTAACAGGCTACAAAAAACATTTAGAGACTGATTTCTGCTAAAAGCAATCTTACTGACGAAAAGCGGCCCAAAAATATCAACACAGAATAACCAGTACACCACCATTAGAAGTGCACTCAGTAGTGTGGTTTGTATGAAAGAGTGTTGTTTGGGATGAGCGCAAGCTCCTGCAAGAGACTATATATTGCTCCGAAAAAAAATTTTTTTAAATCAGCATGACAACTATTCCATGCCAGTTTCCTTATTGTCTACATTAACACAAACTGTTGATAGGTCACATCAATGGACCCCTGTAAATCATTTTTGAGCTAGCTTAGTCGCTAACCACTAGCATTGTCTGATGGGCTTCCTGCTGACTCCACACATTTAGGTGGAAAGGGCTGCTCTTGGTATTGAAAATAGTACTGTATACTGATACTATTTCAAAGTACTGTATTAAGGTCGGAAAACCTACTAGACCACCACGCCACCATTAGAACCCGTACAGTCAACTTTTCACTCTCAGCCCCTTGATACACTAGTGAGCTACAGAGGATGAAATCAGCTTGACGTGTCCTTGAACGGTGCTTTAAGGTGTCTGGACTGACTGTTCACAAGCAGGCCTTTAGGGAACACCAAAAGGTCTATGCCAAATCTCTCAAAGGTGCACGCTCCCAGTTTTATTCTAACATCATAAACAGCAACCCTGGAAATTCCAAGCAGCTTTTTTTTTTGCTTCCGCCATAAATCACCTACTCAAGCCACAAACCATTTCTCACTCTGATGTTACTGTAGAAAGTGCAATAATTTCATACATTTCTTCAGGAATAAAATGGCATCTATCCGCTCCCTCCTTTCCAGTCCCGCTTATCCACTTCTACCATTCTAACTGATCCACTGCCAGGACTTACCAGACCTCTCTGTTGGCTCTCCACTGCCTCACAGCAGGAGGTGGAGGCTTTCATCACAAAGATGAAATCATCCACTTGTACATTGGACCCACTCCCCACAGCTCTGGTAAAGTCAAATCTTACTACCATCAGCCCTCTTATTACTCAGGTGATAAATCTTTCTATTCACGCTGGTTATGTTCCACCTGCACTTAAAACCGCTGTCATTAGGGCACTTCTTAAAAAATACACATTAAATCCAGATGATTTTGAAAATTATAGACCCATTTCAAACCTCCCATTTCTCTCAAAAGTGCTGGAAAAAGTAGTGGCTGTTCGACTCCACAACCATCTCATGCAGAATAGTCTGTATGAAATATTTCAGTCTGGTTTCTGTCAAGGCCACAGTACAGAAACAGCGCTGGTCAGGATGACAGATGACTTGTTGATGACAGCTGACGCTGGCTCCCCATCCCTTCTCATTCTTCTGGATTTGTCCGTGGCCTTTGACACCATAGACCATAACATTGTATTGCACCGTCTACGTACCACCATTGGCCTTACCGATTCCGCTTACAACTGGTTCTCCTATCTCACTGGGAGAACTGAGTATGTTGCCCTGGGAAAAGCCAAATCAGAGACTCACATAGTCACCTGTGGGGTTCCTCAGGGCTCAGTGTTAGGACCTACTCTTTTCACGCTATACCTTCTTCCCCTTGGTCACATCGTCCGCAGGCATGGCGTGTCGTTTCATTGCTACACAGATGACACCCAGCTCTATCTGAAAACAGGCTCTAACCATTCAAACCTCTCTATATTTTTGCTATCTGCTACTCTTACCAATTGCCTGGAAGAGATAAAGGCGTGGATGAAGCTTAACTTTCTTAACTTTTCTTCTTCTTAAACAGCTCCATCCTAGTCGGCACTCCACACCAGGTTCACAATTCTACCATCACCAGTATTACCTTCTCCAATCCTGACATTCCACTATCTTTGGTCATTTTCTGAATAATTTAGCACTAGAATGCATGAAAAATTCTATACAGCCACGGGAAAAGTAAAATAAATACAAAAAGGGGAGGATATTTGCGGTTTCTGCTAACATTTATGGTTCTAAGAAAAAATCTGCGAACGACTGAGGAGGAACACTGTACTTGGAATTCAAAATAACAGACACTGAAACACTCCAAATATTACTCACGGAAGGAGCTCGTGATTGAAGACCATGGTGGACATGAGATTGTGGGCCAGATATTCGCTTCCAGGCAGCAGCCAGGTCAGCAGAGCCAAGGTTACTTGATGGAACAGGGAAGCATGTTTTGCCACCTCTGAGTCAACAGGAACCTAGATCCATTTCAAGCACAAAGGAGAACTTAATTTAGTCTGATTTGCCAGTATACTCTAATTGTGCTAAAGGTTTTCTCCAGAGTGTCTGGTTTGAACATGCAGTGCAGAGGTACCGTTCTATGAGCCAGTCTCAGAAGCAGATACAGCAGATGGTGTTCATGGCGTAAAAGCCAGGCACTGGCGTGAGATACAGAGGGCATCGCTCCCACACAGGACTGCAGGTATGTCAGCACAGACTTGGAGCAAAGGAGGGAGCTGAACTACAGAGAGGGAAAAAAAATCATCATCCCAAGTGAGTGAGTGCATAAAAAAATGTGATGCACTAGGTGGCAGCACATAACCCTCCACCCTCTTCACATTACTATCACTAGGCAGAGAAGAACATTTAGTGGCAGACTACTGTCTCAGTCCTGCTCTACAGACAGGGAGAAAAGTCCTTCATCCCCCAGGCTTTACTCTCCATCTGCATTCATCCTGTCCCATACATTATTTCATTTGGTCTCTGGATCATCACTACTTTGCACTTTTTGCACCATCCTTTGTACTATTTTGCATCTATGTTGTTTCTGTAAATCTGTGTTTTTTATTTATAACTGCAATATATTTAAATGTATAACTTCTATCTCTTTTAGGTGCGAGTACTGAACTGAACGGCTTTGCCTTTGTTTTAAAAACTTCTTTAAAGCATAAATTTCAGGGAAATGACAAACCATCAAAATAAATAAGATGATGCAGTGTTTACAGAACAGAAAACAAATCTCTTGTTCACTCAAATAAAATTGCAATAATTTTGACCTCATTGTAATATACCTTTTTATAGATATACTATGTGTTCTAATTTCAATCCTGGAGCACTGGTGAGATGTAGAGGGATTTCTTATAAACTGATTTTCATGAATTCCTTCATTTTCTATAACTGCTCAATCCTTGGCAGGGTGGCAGGTACACGGAGCCCATCTCGGGGTCAAAGGGCATGAGACAGGGACTCACCAGCCCACCGCAGGGCGCGCATACACGCATGCACACACCATTCGCTCACAAACTCACACCTTTGGTCAATTTAGAATCTTATTAATGACTTTATTCTAGAAAAATCAAACCCTTGTAAATAACATTCAAAAATCTAACTGGGTAAATCTTCATCTATTTAATGAAGTTTTGCCATCCAACTGGTCACATTGCAAGAGGAGAGTGTTGATTACAGCAGTGTTTTTACACTTTTCCTCATCAATTAAGATTTGATTCAGGTGATCACTAATCAGTACCTCATAAAGCAGAATGAGGTGCTTGTGTAGGAATTTAACAGATACTGGCATGAAATGGATGTCATACTCAGAGATCCTGATTTAAAAATAAATTGTAGCGCTCTCATCTGAATTTGTTTACATTTGCCCATTTTTCTCCCTTTCTTACAATCATGTGTGTAATGTTTTGTTTCATCTTCTCTACTGGAAGTGCAAATTTCCCCTCTGGGATCAATAAAGTATTTCATCATCATTTTCTGTACACAGCTGGCATCTAAACTCAAACAGGCACTGAAAAAAATCCATGATTTTTCAGGAATTACTTTTAGTTATTCATCAGTCCTAGACTTCCCTCACAGCAGCCCAGTTGACCTCATTGTAATATACCACAAAACCTGTTTATAGATATACAATGTGTTCTAATTTCAATCCTGGAGCACTGGTGAGATGTAGAGGGATTTCTTATAAACTGATTTTCATGACTTCCTTCATTTTCTATAACTGCTCAATCCTTGGCAGGGTGGCAGGTACACTGAGCCCATCTCGGGGTCAAAGGGCATGAGACAGGGACTCACCAGCCCACCGCAGGGCGCGCATACACGCATGCACACACCATTCGCTCACACACTCACACCTTTGGTCAATTTAGAATCTTATTATTGACTTTATTCTAGAAAAATCAAACCCTTGTAAATAACATTCAAAAGCCTAACTGGGTAAATCCTCATCTATTTAATCAAGTTCAGATTGTCCTATGATTTCACTGTTCTAACCCACAGAACACAACCACTGAAGGTTTCGCTAATTGTAATGAGCAAAATCAGATGTGTTTAATGTGATAAAATGCTCAACTCTGCAAGACTAGAGTCAAATGTCTCTGCTGTCAGGCAAATGTCAAATTTAAATCCTAAGAAATCTCTGTTGCACTTTTTCATGCTCTAACACAACAAATCCAGAAAGTCGTCACAGGACCAAGCGTGTTTTTGAAGAAAAAATGCTAAACTGTGAACTGCAGTGGCACTCCATGACTGTACCCCAGCCTCTGCAAATCAAACCTACTTTCTTGGTTATGCCCCGGTGAACGGTGGTGAGGATGTCCAGCAGGTAGAAGAGAGCAGTACAGAGAGTGATAGGAGAGCCAGGTCCAACTATGTTGGGGTTAGTCTTAAGCCTGAAGCTGCCTAAGCCAGGCAGACTGGCGATGACCTCCAGGCCAGGATCATTCAGCACGGGCTTACAAATTACCGAGCTGAACCTGTGACAGCAAAAACACACTCTCAGTTACAGCAATAATAATAATAAACACAGTAAATACTTGTGTTTGATAGTAGATCCATGTCTCCTAGAGTACCCCAGTCCAGCACAGTTTAGAGTTAAGCAAGTAACTCTCGAGAAGGACTTGCTAATTAGCTGATCAGACCAAATGTGTCAAAGCAGGACAAACACCAATATCTGCAGGACAGGCTTACTCTAGGATGAGGACTGGGAACTACTGGTATGTAGGAATGCCAAAAATGCCTAAAGGGCCCATATCCATTTTTCCCGTTCACTTATGAAATGTGGTTTAATATAACAAACAATTACATTTTACTTAAACATTTTCCAATTTCTCTGTCTTTTGGTACCGTGCCTTTTAACGCTGATATACAGCCATGGAAAAAAATAAAAGACCACTTTCCCCTTTTTTTCTGTTCACTGTTTGTACAATTTGTGGCAGTGTGTGTGAAATGCACAGGTTGCTATTCTTTTATGAACAACGCCAGTTTGAGCTCTGTTAAAAAATAAGAAAATCTTCCATATGTGCTGTAAGTGCAGTAGTGTTTTTAGAGCAGCTTTTCTATGTGCTGTATTCCAGCAGCTTCACACCTGAGTCAGTTTCTGATGGATGAAACAGTCACACATGCACACACTCTGCTCTTAACATTACAATTTTAACTGTTGCAGTTGTAAAATAATGTAAGAGTGTTGTGTAGTTTAACATTTCCAAGGTATAACAAATTATTTATATGTATTATTTTTCAATTTTCTCCAAACATTCTTTGGTAGTGGTCAATTGTGTATAAAACAACACTGACATGCACATTTTACACAGACACACTCCCACAAATTACAGAAGCAATAACCAGGAAAAAAAATTCCATGGCTGTTTGTACTGAAATATTAGTACTGTTCTGACTTACTGCCCTGTAATGTATCTCTCAAAAAGCAGTCTGAAAAACTGAAAGGCAAGGGGTGTATTGCTGCAGGGTGAAGAGGATGACACATTTAATGCACTGGTTTTTGTGACATCACAAAAAAAGAAACCAAAATAGGGTTAGGGTTACGTATCCACATTTTCAGCTATATGTATTCTTTAATATGTATTGCTTTGACTAAAGGTTGCAGACTGATGTTTTCTAATGAAGAAAATTGAAGACATTTGGAAGATTTGAAGAAATAAAGGCATAATCCAACCTGAGGTTTTCCGTTGTGTTGCACAGGGCCTGATGTGAAATGAGAGGGAGGAGCACGTCTGAGGTTAAGGACTCAATCTCCTGTAGGCACTGAACAGGCTGGAAAGAGTTCTGCAAAAGGACATATTTGCAGATCTCACATCTATTTCTTTCCTTGTCACACCAGCAACTACCCATTTTGCCATAAGTAATACTGGTGTACGGCCTGATGGGAAATGATTTTTAGAAGTGCTTACTTGGACACTGAGTTGTGAGTAAAATGCCCCCATGTAGATCAGATAGGATGGCAGCAGCGCTAAGGCACTTGACCTTTGACCTGGGTCATCCAGATCTCTCACACAGCCTTTCAGAAAGCCAAGCAAGGTGGTCTGCAAGCCCGTCACATGACCCCACGTCACTGGAGGAGGTGGAAGACTCTCAGTACCCTGGGAACTGTCACAAACATAATTAAAAGCGTTTAAAAGCAGATAAATAAAGACATTAAGCATTTCTCTTGATTTGATTTGTGTGTGGAAATGTTAGATCAGTGTCATCCTCTCTCTTTCTAATTTCTCTTTTCCTCCATTCTCATGTGAAGGTGTGCGAAGTTGCAGTGTAGGACCTACTTGAGCAGGCCACTCTGTAACTCCTGGTGGCAGCCAGCGGTGTGTGTGACTTGAGTGAGCAGGACCAGCAGTGCCCTCACTCGATGGAGTTCCAACACCAGGAGAGGCTCAGATGGGGCACTGGGTTTGTGTGCAGCCTGCAACGCTTTCACCAGCACTGGATACAGATCTCTATGGAGGGAGGGATGGAGGGATGGAAGGAGGGAAGAGATAGAGAGGACGGAGAGAGGGGTGGAGAGAGAGAGATAGGGAGAGAGAGAGGGAGAGAGAGAGAGAGAGAAAGAGACATTTATCTGTCCTTTGGTAATGTGTGTTATATCTTTCACAATATAGAAACCAAAAAAGTGTTGACAATATTTTCCTCTGTTTTAAGCACAAGACTGAAACTTCGAGACCCTTCTTATTATTCATCATACTGCAAATGTAATTCAATCTAAATGTATTACAAGACTTTTTATAAGGGAAATGTTACTGTTACTAGCTATCTTTATATTTTTTATACACCTATGTTTTAGCTTAGCTATGTGCATTCTTGCATAGATCTGCAGAATAACAACAAAAATCTCACATTTACTTCCATTTTCCATAATTTTTGCATGCTTAATTAACTTTAATTATATAATTAAACAGCCAGGAAATCAATGCCCACCCACAATATTAAAAACACACTTGCATTTTTATAGGCCTCACAGTGTCAAACCACAAAATAGTCAGAACAGCTTGATTAGGTTTAAAGCATACTGATTTTGGATTGCATTTTAAATGAGGGTATTTGGTAGATATTAGCTTCCATTACTACAAAACTTTGGTGTATTGACTCATTCATCCCACTTCAGTTATAGGGTAAATAATGTAAACTTGAGGTGTTCTTACGTGTAGAGGTTGCAGGCCTGGCCGTAGCTGGCAGCCACTGCCCAAAGTCTCAGCGCCTCTGTGCTGCAGCGAATAGCTTCCGCCGGCTCCAGCAGCAGCTCAGAAGGTTCTGCTACCAAAAGCCGAGACAAGCGCTCCCGTCCACCAAGAGAATTGAGCTGAGACATACATAAATCAGAATCTTGCACCATGAGTATGTGCTGCTACTGTACATATTTTCAGGTTTCACAGACTAAGGTGTCCATCAGCAGTCAGTACTCACTATTCTGGCGCAAGTGTGCCTCCCAGCACTGGCCAAAACTCGAAGGAGCTTCATCGCCATGGAAACAGGCAGCCCATATAAAGAAGGCGGGGCTGGCAAGGTGGAGGGAGCCCAGGAGCAAGGCAGGAACTCTGACATCACCATCTCCATCAGCCGGGGGCAATCCAGGATCTAGATGTGGCAAGTAACTTTGAGTAGTTACACGTAAAAATCAAACCCAACATTCCTCTCAATTCAAAGTTAGCTGAAGTTAGCCATAGCGAAAAAACCGACAAAAGTACTGTTGCTAGCTTAGCCAGGTATGTTTGTCTATTTTAATCCATACAGGACACTGCCCATCCAGGACTGCAGTTTGTCACCAGTGGTTCAAAATGTCACAGTATACACAACTACTCTATATGGACAAAAATATTGAGTCGCCCGGCCATTACACCAACAGTGACTTATGCACAGACTTTAGTATAGAGTTGGTCCTCCCTTTGCAGCTAGAGCAGCTTCCACTCTTCTTGGATGGGTTTCCACAAGATTTTGGAGTTTTTATGGGAATTTGTGGCCATTCATTCTGTAGCGCATTTATGACATCAGGCTACCTTCTCAACGGATGTTGGATACACACAGGCCTGGCTCGCTATCTCCGTTGCAGTTCATTCCAAAGGTGTTGGATGGGGCTGAGGTCAAGGCTCTGTGCGGGCGAGTCAGGTTTTTCCACATCAAACTCATCCAACCAAACCTTAATTTGTTCACTAGGGTGCAGTCATTGCTGGAAAAGAAAAGGTTCTTCCCCAAACTGTGTCCACAAAGTTGGAAGCATGGCGCTGTCCAAAATGTCTTGGTCTGCTGGAGCATTAAGATTCAGTGGAAGTAAGGGGCCTAGCCCAAACCCTGAAAAACCCTGTCCCAATACTTTTGTCCATATAATGTAACAATATGTCATCAGATTACATTCGTGAAACTGACATACGTAAAATGGAGTGCCGCAGAATTTTCTCAAGTATTTGTCTCAAAGTAACCACAGGACACTCTAATGCAAATGTCTTAAGTGAGGTGAAAGCATTAAAAAGAGATCTGTCAGAAGCTAACTGGCAGACAAGATGCTGAAGCACATATCAGAAAACTTTAGGGACTCAGTTAAGCTTTACCTGCATGGCAGCAGAGGTTGAGTGACGAGCAATTCGAATCAACACCACCAGGACATCGAGAACCACATGAGGTGCTGGTCGTACAACTTCCAGAATGTATCGCAGCCTCTGCAGAAGCTGCATCTTCAACAATCCCTTACAAAAGCAAAAGGATACAAATGTTCAAAAAACATGCACTGTCCCACTGTAATAAACTGCTTGCTAAACTGATCATTGTCACAAAAGCATCAGTGAATACTAATATACAGGGGGTTCCCAGGTTACAACACAGTTCCGTTCCTACGACAGTGATGTAACCTGAATTTAAGTCGAAACACCCCAACCTAAGTCACTTACCTCTCTTAACACAGTTGTAAAATCATAATCTAGAACATAAAAACACAACTAAGCCACAGAAAAAGGAAAAGTACATAAATATACTGTTCTTGTACAGTGCACTGTACTGGGGGGCGCAAACTCCCGCATTACTGTGTATTCTGCGTATTCTACGTATTCTTCCGCGGCACGCAACTAGTTCGGCCAAGTAGTCCATAAGTACGACACTAATGGCATAAGCCGAAACACTCCCGTCTCAATTTAAAAAATGTGTTTTTTTATGGGAGCCAGCGTCATAAACTCGAAACGTCGTATGTCGAGACTGTCGTAACCCAAGGACACTGTATAGTGTGTATAGACACACACAAACACACACACTAAAAAATATAAGATATATTTTTAGCATCATGTTTTTTCCTGACCTTGACAACATCCAGTCGAGCGACGTCATGATCTGGTTTTCTCTGCTCTTTCTCTTTAGCTGTTTCTTTCATGGACTCATCCAGACCTTCATCATCCTCATCTTCCACATCCTGAGTGGATGGTAAAAGAGGGAAGGTTGCCATCCCAAGCAACCAGGGGAACATATTGTCCAGGCACTCCTACAAAAAATAAAATAATTATAGACAAGGTGGACCAGTCAATATTTACTCTCCCCTTTAAAAAGAAAATTAAAAAGCCCAAGGACATTTATATGTTTGGATGCCTTAGGTTTAGGTGGAGTTTCTCCTTTTCAGTGAAGAACACATAATTTAAATGGCAGATGCTTTTGGAGAATTCTTACTTTGCTAAACATTTGTGTGCACACCAGAAACAGGCAGCAAACAAATTAAAAGTTGAAACCGCTTTTGTCATTGTTGTTTGCACCTCACCTCATCACTGGGGGAAACCAAAAGTGCTTGCAAAGCATGCACAGCCGCTGACATCACACCTTCAACACCGTCATCCAGAGAAAAACGCAGGAGGAAGAGGAGGCCGGCATCCAACAAGGAGGACAGCACACTGCCCTTTAGAGAAGAACAGTATTCCCCAGCACGGGCCTAGAGAAACAGCAACATATGGAGACTGAATATGAGAGTTTTTCACAAATATTAATATATATGTGAATAACTAGTCACTCACATCTAAATTAAATATTAGATTATTTTCTGGGTCTCTGTGGAACATTACAACAGAAGAAGCACTGAGTGAACAGCCTTGTTAAGTCATCTAAAAGAATCTGATAGACTGCCATCAGTACTTGTTTTGTCAGAAGAAGCATGAAAATGTTGATTTCCCCCCAGGCTTCTCGACATTTTGTCCTGTTAATTGCCGCAGGTTTGGAAGGCAATTTAACTCAAGTCAACTGAGCTGACTTTATTGATTTACCTTTGATAGGATGTGTGCTAAGGTATTGAGTGCCAGGCTCCGCTGCTGGGTGAGCTGACTGCGAGAGAGGAGGAAAAGCTCCTGCAATGAGTAGCCTGCCAGCTAAGAACAAGAGAGAGAGCCAAAAAGAGAAATACGAAAGTGCTGGTGTATATCCAGTGAACCTATACTACGCTAAAACAGATGAACGACATTATCAAAGGCCATGTTTGGTCAGACAATTTAAAGAAACAAAGAACACAAGACAAAGAATACAAGATTCGTTTGAACCAGCTGACCTCTGGCTCTTCCCCATGGTGATGCAAGCCAAGGTGAGTGGGTAGGTCTTCATTAGGGGGGATGACGGTGCCAGAAAAGTCGAAACGGGCCTGCATGGCCTATTTATTCAACACACACAAAAAAAAAAGGTCAGTATCCTTGAAATCCTTGATTTCTCATCAGTTCTTCATCCACAGGATTAAAACATGCACTGAATTATAAGAGGCAAGTGTGTGATGCGCATTGATACTCTGAATCTGTTCCCAAATTTAATCTCTACCTTTCTGGTGCTCCGCCTCCTCGGCGCAGGCAAATCCCTCGTCCATTCCAGTTTGTCTGGCTCCAGTTTGTCCATGTGGAGCCACTCTTTCTGTGGTTTGACAGGTAGGTCCTGCTCTGCATACATAAAATAACTGCATTAAGGACCAATCAGAATGGCCCAGATTGTAAATGGCATTATATTGTCTATAATACCATAATTACGCAATTAAAATACTTAAAAACAATAAAAACAAGTATTAAAAACATGGACCAGAAACATGTGTATAGCAAACATCCTTCAAATAAAGCATAGTAAAGTGAAGTATATAGTCATGCATGAACACACCACAGCACAGCACACAGTGTGAACAATTTCTCTGCATTTAACCCATTCACCAAGTGAAGCAGTGGGCAGCCAGGAACAGGGGGTACCTGGGGAGCAGTGTGTGGGGACGGTACCTTGCTCAAGGGTACCTCAGTGGTGCCACAAGCAGTCATGAGATGACACCATCAGAAAAAGTGAATCGTTTTAAAATAGGGCAAACAATAATGTATTAAACTAAGTAAGGAACAAGGAATTTTGCATATTATTAACAGTAACAAGTGCTTGTGGCAAAAAGAGAACTGTAAGTCGCAATTTCATCCATCTTATTGCTGATGTTCCCTTTCTTGTGACTTCCACTATCTTTTTTCCTTTATCCCCTTAAGATGAATCTTGGCCTGCTCTGGCTAGCTCGTGCTAATCAGCCTAATTGAAATCGATGGCTCTACGCTGGTGTGTCAGTCTTGCAGTTCAGCCGGATGCGCCCTGCCAAATAGACATTAGTGCATACGTGCAGTTAGCTTGGGAAAAAAAAAAGACTGGCCAGCAGCCAGATGCACTGGAGCTGAGACAGATCTGTGGAAGAAGTTTAATAGCCTGTCACTGCAACTGCAGCATGTAGCTACAGTAGTAAGGCTCAGTCTACTTGCTGCCTGTCACTGCACTAACAACGATTCTCAATAATCTGCACAAGTAAATGACAGAAGCTGAAAGACACTGCAAGAGAACCTTTAAGATGTGCTTAATGATGAAATCTAAGCACTCTAAGAATTATTAAACAAACTGAATATAACTATTACAGTCGACTACCGAAAGTCGGGGGTGGGGACCTGCGAATTGTAAAAAAAGCGAGATTGTCATGTGGTTAAAAAATATAGTCTAAACCCTAAATATGACCCCAAATATGCTCCCAAAACACTTTAATTTCCTTTTAAACATTAATACATTTTAAACTTAGTCATTACCCTTAAAAAAATGTAAAGGTAATCTCGAGATGACTACTGTCATGATGTGGAAATGCTAGACTACATCTGCCAGAGATGCGTCACATAATGCCCTCGGATTGGCTATTTTCAAACCTCCCAACTCTGAGTACCGCGGTATTTCACCATCCCGAGACGTGTTTTCGTAAATGCTGCTATGTGTTCTCTCGACAGTACAAAAAAAATGTATAGTTATATATTATATGGAAATTTAACTGAATTTATGTTGTTACAAAATTAGTAAATTAAATTTCTTATGAATTTAGCACAAAAGCACTTGAAAAATTGTATATTGCCACAGAAAAAGCAAAAACAATGCAGATGATATTTGCAGAGGATAATTGCGCAAACAATTAGTTTGGTTCTAAAAAAAAATCCACAAATGACTGAAGCCGCGAACTCTGAATTGCGACTTTGCGGAGGTACACTGTATAGCTATCATATTAATATCCAACACTTCGTTTTTTCATCTTCTTGTCCTGATATGAACTCTCTCGCAGTGTTTCTCTATAACTGCAATAAGCAAAGATCAGATGCGAGGGAATCGTCTCCTTTGATGTTCCTATTCCTGTTGAGTTTTTGGCTACAGCATCTTCAGGACTGCCAGTGTGAAATTAGTTTTAGATCTACTGGTTTCAGCAGAGTTCAGTAAGGACAACTAGACTGACTGCATTTGTTCAAATGCATGTAAAAATACGGCATGACTAAGAACCAGCTAAAGAGACAAAGTCGTTGCTCACCAGTGATCGGAGGCTGGACTACAGGTTCCTTCTCATCTTCTTCATCTGAATCCATCGTAACCTCTTGAGAGTCCGTTTCTGGCTCTGCAGAGTGAGACTCTTTACCAGTGACAGGCTGGTCAAGACATGCCTCTCTCTGAGGAAGAGAGGGCACTGACAGTGAGGCTTTCTGAGCCTTCCGTGACCTCACAAAGTCCACCAGTCTCGGATCTAAAATAACAGGAATGCTGATCAAATAAAACTGGTCCCAATAAAATTCTGCATAACAGTCACATCCACTGTTACATATCTCCTCCACCACTGAAGTCCATCATTAGTGCTTAGTAGTTATTCTGCTCTTAAGTAGCAAATCAAAGTCAACATGATTAAGAACTCATAGGACATTTTCCTTTCACACTGCAACATTTCTGGGCAAAACACTATCAAAGAAGGTCTCTAAGCATGCAAGATTATACAAAAACAAGAATTATATCTTTCAAACGATCAGGCTCAACATGACCAGGGACATGAACTAACACGGTAAAAAAAAGGGTCATTTTGATTACAGGTTAAATACAGGAATGTTGTTGTCACCTAGCTGGGCCAACAACTTATTTTGTTCTTCCAGAATATCAGTCTCTGACATGCTTTGCAGCTTTGCCTGGTTCTCCTCATGGATCTTAAGAGTTTCCATAGCACTGTCTGGACCCAGGCCCTGACCAGACACCAGCAAGGAGCCATCACCCGCACCTATGACAGAAGATAAACATACACACCCAGTTAAAGTACAGATACTTAGTATTTAGGTATGTTGCAGACGTGGGAAGAAGTCACTGAGTGCCAGATCAGTGTGAACAAGTCTCACGTTGAGACCAGAGCCCTAAACCTTTCCATCAGTATTAATTCTTCATACATTTGTATGCAATTTTATCAATGAAAAAACAAAACATTAATATTCCTTTTTTTAATTGAGCTTCAAATAAAAAATTTATTACTAAATGGTACATGACAGACAAAACGATATAAAGAAAGAATGACATTAGTGTAACTGCATTTCTGTCTCTTCGTCACCTAAAGATATCTGGTTCATCATTCAAATTTTGCAAAGTAATCACTACGCCCATTTGTCAAGACTTTTAAATCGATTACTTGTTCAATTAATTGGGCAAGGCTTAGCTCTCCTTACACATTACATAGAAGTACCATGGGGAGAAAACCACAAAACAAAGAATTTAGTAGAGAATTTAAAAATGCACAGTCACCACCTATCGACTAATAACCAAGTCATCAAGAAAGTAAAATGTTTTTTATAAAGTTTTTGTGACAGCCCTTGTGTCATGTGGTGCTCCTGGTTTAAGTTATTTACTTTTAGATTTGTGTTTTAGAGAATTTCAGATTTGTGTTCAAAATTTTTAATTGTACTGACATTTCTACTTACTTGTACTTATTCCTTTATTTTATGTGTATTTCAGAAAATTCCATATTTTTTTATTTAAAATTTAATTATTGTCTATAATGTTTGCACAGTCAAAAGGAACAGTTCAGGATACATTTCACTGCGTGTTGTACTTGTATGCATGTAACAAATAAAGAATCTTGAATCTTGAATGTCAATTGGTCAAAATAACTGCCACAGGAATGTCAAAACACTTACCTTGGACAGCGTGACTAGACCCAGAAGGGAGAGGAGCACTGAGCTTTGTGCCACTCTTTGAATCTTCGCCAGCAGCTTTAGATTTCTGCATGGCAATCTGACGTGCAAAAATACTTTTTCTGCCTCCAAGTGCTGTTACCTGTCCATACACAAAAAGACAATTCCAACACCTCAATGAAACGCACACCCAAAACATATGCTAAGTCTACCTAGTCACTTTTTAACTGGATTTAAAGCTGCAGTATACAGGGGGTCCTCGGGTAACGACAGTCTCGACATTTCAAGTTTACGGTGCCTACTCCCATTACTAGTTAGGTTGCATGTGGCGGCAGAATTAGCAGAATACACAGAATATGCAGTAACGCAGCGTATGAGTGGGGGACTTGCCGTCCCCCAGTACGCTTACCTACGCCATTTTGGACTGTTACAAGTACAAGTGTGTTTACACTCATTTTTGTCATTTTTTCTGTTAGTACAGTACAGTGTACAAGTACAGTATATGTCATTTTCCTTTTTTCTGTGGCTCAGTTGTGTTTTTATATTCTAGATTATGATTTTACAACTGTGTTAGGATTGGGAAGAGACTTAGGCTAGGGTGTTTTTCAACAAACATGAAAATTTGGGTTACATCAGTGTCATAGAAATGGATCTGTATTGTAACTCGAGAGCCCCCTGTACTCACCTGTCTCTGGGCTGTGGATCGGTGCAGAACTTTGGGGAAAGCTGTGCTTGTGAAGGCTGGGAATGACACCGGCACTGCACTTGTGTCTCTCTCCTACAGAGAGTCAATGAAGTGATTAAATGAGTAAAACATGTTTAACATGTTAGAATCTAATCGAACAGTTCAATCTAATAATCACGTCAGCTCACCACAATCCTGGAGAGAACAGCACTGATGTGAGTATCATGTCTATCCAGCAGTGCCTCTGGGTCTTCATCCTTAAAACGCACTTGTCCCTTTTTGAAACAGGACTTCTTGGGAGGTGCAGGGGTCAGATCAGGCAGCTCATCAGGAAGATCTGCACATGCAGAAGCATTTCTATCAGCCAAAGAGTGGACTCCACAATTAACAGTGCTAGCACAAGACAAAGGGTCAGGTGATATTTACAGAATCATGATATTATACCGTAGAACTACTTAACTGAATAAACACTGTTC
>JBBPCX010089327.1:0-25544 GCA_037974365.1 Hydrocynus forskahlii | reverse complement strand
AATCATGATCATTGTGACTGTGTGTGTGATTTTACTGTGATACAGCAGGGGGTGACACACAGCATAGTATCTGTCAATGGATATTAAACACAAATTTATAATGGATGCAGTGCACAGCACAATTCCAATGCTGTTGTGTATTTTACAGAACAAAGTGCCAAAATACCAGCAGGTCTCCACAGAGCGCAGCATGTTTGGAGGCATCATAATGCCACCCAGCAGAAGATCTATCACAGCCAGGGAGAGAACAAGATAGTTAGTCGGTGTGTGGAGCTGTTTGAAATGAATAATTGTTAGGATGACAAAGAGGTTGCCAAATACTGTCAAAATGGCCACAGAACATAAAAGCACGTACAAAGACACTCTCAGTTGCAGCGGATAGACAAATTTCAAACAAGATCTGTTTACAAATTCATAGCAAAGAGGAGTGATGTCCACTGTATGAGCTTGGCTTGAGTTCATTCTGAAGTCTAGCCGTTGAGATCTTCTCTTCCTAAAATAAAACAATATTAAAAAACAGTGAATAAAGATTAGACAGATAGAAATGACAGATTGCATAAAATCAGCCTAGATAAATCACACAAACATTTGGTAAAGAGAAGGTGTCATCAAGGCTGATGTGGATTTTACAGAGCTTGGCTTGAGTTAATTCTGAAGTCCCGCCATTGAGGATTGCATAAAAATCAACATACAAGATTAACACAGGCTTAGAACAAAGAAGTTACATAATGTGTGTCAAGTCTGCTGTGGATTTTACAGAACAAACTCCCCATATACCAGCTTGTCTTTAGAGAGTGTAGCAGAGAAGAAATTTTAACATGATGAGTCCTCTGTCAGATCTTACCTCTGCTTGCACAGTGAACAAAGACACACAATGGTCCAGATTTATAAAAAAACACTACCCTTTCAGTCACATGGCTATAGTTATCCCATGACGGCACTCTTGATTGGTAAACATTACATCACTGGGTTAGTTGAGCCGATCTTGGCTCAAGTGCCCAATGCAAATGTTGTAGATGCATAGCTTTAGAGAGAGAACCTGATTTCTAAATAAAACATATTTCTGTAGCTTTTTTATTTCATAGAATGTCTGTGTTTGAACTCTGCAAGTACTGCAAGGCAAATCTTATTTTAATATGTTTGGAAACTATAAGATTACTGTCATGGACTGTCCTTGCTGGGATGCGCATGCCACTGTGGGCCTGCCTGCCCCCTACAGGATGGCTGCAGGTCCTCCTTCATCCAATAAAATCTTAAGTCTCCTGATCCAGGAGGGCACTCACATGTCATTAAGGTTCCTGTCGCCTAAGACAGACCAGACAAAGGATCATGATATTGTGCACCAAGCGTTATAGAAGCCCATCTGTGCCTGCCATCTGAACACTGGTATTGGACTTTCTACAACACCTTATGTCATCCCGCACTGACAACTGGCACAACTATGGGTTCACTGTCCCACATGTAGGCTGTCATTAACACCAACACATAGACGGCTGTGTTTGGAATGGTGCAGTGGTGTTCAGCGCTGAATCTAGGTTCTGCGGTACCATGGATGACTATTATGTGTGCATATGGCGGCGCCGACGACCAATCCTGCCAATGTTCTGCAGAGACACATTGGCATTACTTCTGGCATCATGGTGTGGGGAGCCATAGGGTCTGACTTCAGGCCACATCGGTTAATATTTCGGGGGGACCCTGATAGCACAGGGCTATGTCAGTGACATCCAGTGTCAACATGTCTTACCCCTCCTGAGACAGCACCCTGGAACAGTTTTTCAACAAGACAACGCCCAATGCCCAAGACAAAGACAAAGACAAAGACAATGTTGAGGTCCTCCTGTGGCCAGCCAGGTCCCCTGATCTTTCCCAAATTCGAACTTGTGTGGGATCAACTAGGATGTTAACTCAGACCCAGTGCCAATCTTCAAGATTTCGACGGCCAGGTAAAACAGCTGTGGGCTGACTTGCCGCAGCAGGGAAAACAATGGCTTTATGACTCCCTTCCACATCGTATCACTGCATGTATTCAGGCCCATGGGGGTGCTGCACCTTACTGACATGGAACCAACAGAGTGCCCATACTGCCATACTGTTGTCCATTTGTTCTGATGTTGTAATAGTTGCAATGTAGTCACATGAACTTTCAGAATGTGGAGGTTCATTACATTTATATAACCACTACTAAAAAGTTAGGGATATTTGGCTTTTGGGTGAAATTTTTGGAAAACATAAGAAGTTCACATGACAGTGATACTATATCATGAAAGTAGGGCATTTAAGTAGAAGCATGCAATGGTGATTTCCTCATCTCGAACAATTTATTGAAACAAAAGCCAACAACAGTGGTGAGTATACCACAACAAAAAATGTCAGTGTCTCAATAACGTGTCATGTGCCCCTGAGCATCAATTACAGCTTGACAACGATGTCTCATGCTGTTCACAAGTCGACTTATTGGCTGCTGAGGCATCCCACTCTTTTTGAAGGCCTGGCCCTCAGAGTCATTGAGGTTCTGGGGTCCAGAGTTACGAGCCTCTACACGGCGATTCAGGTCTGGAGAAAGTGCAGGCCACTCCTGTCTCCAGCAGCTGTTCCCTAATGACGCGACCTCGATGAGCTGGAGCATTGTCATCCATGAAAATGAAATTAGGCCTGTGTTGTTCAGGCAGGGGCACAAAGACTGGATTAATTACTTTATTCAGGTAGTATGGACTTGTCACTGTACCATTCAAAAAGTGTAAAGCAGTTCTGTATTGACTAGACACACCCGCCCACAACACCAAAGGTTCGTCTGGTGACAACAGTGGCTAATGCATAATGCAATCCTTGACATCTCCAACATCATTGGTGGCCATCATTACTGCTCAGCGTGAATTAACATTCAACAGAGAACAGCACTGAGGCCCACTGTTTCCCTCGTCCAGCATAAATGATGGATGTGTCTGGTGGTGTGGTCAGGTACATTTGCATTTACATTTACAGCTTTTATCCAAAGCGACTTCCATTCCCTAATTACAGGGGACAGTCTCTCTGGAGCAACTTGGGGTAAAGGGTCCTTTTCAGGAACCCAGTGGTGCCCTTGCAGGTCATCTAGCACGCAGACCACAATGTAGTAAATGGTTTCGAGTGGTCTGACATGACACTTGGGTGCCTCTCACCTCCCTTACATGTGCATGGATTTGAGTGGCATTCATCATCCAGTTCCGCAGGCAATGTTCACAATGAAGCGGTCATCACTGTGGGATGTGGCCAAAGGATGCCCACTTCTATGCCTTTCTGTGACTCTTCCAGTCTCTCTGTATCTCTGCTGCAACCTGCTGATGAGACTCTGTGACACTCTAAGCTCAGTGGCCACTTCCGTCTGAGAGCATCCTGTTTGAAGCCTCGAAATGTGAGGTACTGTTGATCAGTTGTTAGGTGTTGTCTGGGTCTCATGATGTCAGAATGTGAACAGCATGATGAGGAGGACTGTTTAAATACGAATTCTGATTGAACCAGGAAATTTATTGGTCAATTCATGGATCGAACACCTGTTGTGAATTTTGCCATTAAGCTCCTTGTCAGAGAACAGCAAGTTGTGTAAAAAGTACTGAAACATTGGACAGCTGGACATGTGCATTCAAACATTTAGGAAAGGTCACATTAAGTTCACTTGTAAAGGTTATAGTGCATTTTAGGTTCATCCTGACATTGCTCCCAAAAGTCAAACATCCCTAATTTATTGTGAGTAGTGTATATATTTACAACAGGGATTATTTTCCCAATCACTCAGTGTAGGCTGTGTTCTTTTTTTTAATCATATTTATGTTTATCGTATTACACCCATACAACAATGGGACTTATAGTTTATGACAGGGAAACACTCTGGGATATCAGAAACAACATTTCACAAGCATTTTTTGAGTCTTTTAAACGTGAGGCAGCGTCTCTACCACTTGAGACAGCTAAGAAAATTTGGAGTCTCTCCCGTGATCCTAAAGAGTTTTTACTCTGGTGCTGTAGAAAGTATTTGGACAGAGAACATCACCTCCTAGTTTGGGAACAGCTGTGTCCAGGGACTACAGAGAGTGGGTCAGGCTGCAAAACGCTGTAGCAGATCAGCTCTGCCATCTCTCCAGGACATCTACACCAGAAGATACAGGACCAGAGCACTCAGGATCTCTAGAGACTCATGCCACCCCATTAACTGCTATTTTCACCTTTTCAAATCAGGCCAACGTTTCAGGAGTCTTACAGTCAGAACAGAGAGACTCAGGAGGAGCTTCTATCCTCAGGCTGTAAGATTCCTCAACCAAGACATGTCACCACAGCTAGCAACCGTACATAACTCCTCTGACAATAGACATATGCATGTATGTGTATATGTACACATTGAAGCGCCACCTAGGGGCACTGACTCAGACACAAAGACAGATTGCAACTGACACCCCCTCCTGTGTGGAGGTGGTGCAGATTTATTGAGTTCAAGTGCACAGGACAGTGAAGGTGAAGGTGCCGGGGTCGTGCAGGATAAGGGTGTAGGGGAAATCAGGGTTGGATGGTGAGGAAGGCTTGGAAGGCTACCAGCATCCCAGTCGGGAGCAGGTAGAGTCCTCTGTGCTCGGACCTAACGTTGGGGAAAGAGCAGAACAAAGTTATTCACAGACAACAACTCGTAGGTTCCTTCTCTCCCCGTTCCTGTCCTGGCGGCTCCTTATATAGGGCAGCCAATGCTCATTCATGGTAGCTACAGAGTGACTACTGGTGTGTTTTAGTTGTGCGCTCCCGCTTCCTCCATGTGCTTTCCCACCATCCAACACCAGTGCTGAAGGGGCATGCCACCTCCAGTGTTTTGACAGTTGTGGATTTGGCCCGGTGCCACAATACCCCTGCCTCCCCAGCTCCAAAGCTGTCCGCTGAAGGAGCCCTGCCCACAGGGCATAGCGCCGGGAAAGGGCATCCGCGTTACCGTGGGCCAATCCTGGCCGATGCTGCACCTCGAACGAGAAGTCCTGTAGGGCCAAAAACCACCACGTAACACGACTGTTATAATTAGCCGTCTTAGCCATTTACTGGATGGGGGCATGGTCTGTGACCAGCGCAAAACACCTACCAGCCAAATAATACTGTAGCTCCAGGTAGTGGCCAGGTAACCTGCAGCATCTGGCATAAATTGGCTATAAGTTTACAGATGAAGGGTGTCCCCTGATCGGTGATAATAGCAGCTAAATAGCAGCAACAGCTCTTTCGCTATATTTTTTGACATCGCATTGCGGAGGGGGACTGCCTCAGAGTAGCACGTGGCGAAATCTGCAATAACTAAAATACGTTCATGGCCCCGGACAGACTTTAGCAACGGCTCCATAAGATCGATTCCTAACCTCTCTAAGGGCACCTCTATGATAGGGAGAGGGACAAGTGGAGTGGGAGCCAGTTTCACGGGCAAGGAGCGCTGGCACCGCAGGCAGCGACTCGCACCTGTTCATGCGATATTCACTTGCCTGGTCCTAAGGGAGGGCATGGCACGCACGTTGGGCTTTGCCAGTGAGGAAGGGTGCAAGGATGTTAGCCTAATTCCCAAAGGGCCAGCACTCTCTCAGAGCAGTTCTCTCAAAAGTCCCTAGGAACGATGCATCCACGTTGTCAGTTGGAGTAAGTTTCAATAGGTATTGTTGAGCTGCGGACTATATCCTCTGTGCTCGAACCTAATGTTGAGGAAAGCAAAACAAAGTTATTCACAGACAACAACTCGTAGGTTCCTTCTCTCCCTGTTCCCGTCCTGGTGGCCCCTTATATAGGGCAGCCAATGCCACTGAATGACCACCGGTGTATCTTATTTGTGCTTTCCCGCCATCCAAAACACTAGTGCTGTTTTGACACGAGCGGCTTTTGGCGGTTTCAGCGCCTTGGTTACCGTGGCCTGAGGAGCACTTGCAGGTTTTGGCCGCCTGGGCTTTGTATGTAGGTATGTGTGTGTATATGTGGGTAGATATATGTGCATATGTGTATATGGATGTATAAATACATGTATATATTGTATATTCCATATTACATATCTATGCCCATCTTTTTATGCGCCCTAATCATTAAAATATGGCACCCTGCACATAAAAATGACTGTACATGTACAGTAAACATTCAATGTCAATTTTGCACATTACGTCTATCTTACACAGAATATGTTTCTTATTCTATTTGTAGTCTATTCGTTATTATATTTTTAGTCTATTTGTTATTCTTATTCTATTTTTAATCTATTTTTTATTATGTTGTCTTTTCTTCACTGATCTCTCTTTATTTGCACAGTCTTGGGTGTGATTTGGGGTATATTTCACTGCATGTTGTACTTGTATAACTGTGCATGTGACAAATAAAGGATCTTGAACCTTGAATCTATTAGTTCAGTCTCCAAAAATCCCGGGTAGTAAGGTAAGTGATGTGTGTTAGAATTTCACACATGGAAGATGGAACGAGAAATAAATTCAAATAAATTCAGCCTAAATAAATTCAAAGTTTGCTCTTTTAAAAACTTTTATTAGTAGTTTAAAATGATGTATGTATGGATGGATGTACCTAGTCTCATGCTAAACATGCAGAATTGTTCCTCAGGGGTCATGGCGAAGAGTAATGTATTCTTTTGTTTCATTTTATGTGGTCAATGGCAAATTACTTATGTCAAAATCTATTGTTACTCATTTTTACATTTCTTTACTTCTGGGGTTGTTTCATCCAAATCTTCTTTGAAATGAAACTCATACCAAAAAAAGTGAAACTTACAACTTGGCTATCACCATCGTTAAAAATCTAAGGTAGATGTAAGGTCGCCAACAAATGTTACAACATTTTAGATTAACTAGGCAAGTTTCTATATGGTGATTGCATACATAATAGCACTTGTTTAACAAAAATATTTTGAACATTACGGCAGTTTAAATGACTGGAGTACAGTTTGCAATATTTTGAAGTAGAGTGCATACTACCTTCATTTTCAGAAAATTTCTAATTTCAAAGTTTCAGTGTGTAAACAGATTTATTCTTGAAGAACCTGGCTGAAAGATTTGACCCGATAACACCATCCTGAAGGCCTTCCTAAACCACTTGTAGAAGAAAGCGTACACCAAAGGGTTGCAGGTTGAATTCAGATAGCCAATCCAAACAAACTTATCAAAATATACAGGAGGAATCGAGTAACCGAGGAAAGGATTGATGACATTGCAGATAAAAAATGGGGTCCAAAGTGACAAGAAAACACCCAAAATCACAGCCAGGGTTATGGTGGCTTTTCTCTCCTCTTTGCTTAACACTGACTGTGTGTTGCTTTTACATTTTGAGTCCTGAATAGATTTTGCTTGCTTTTGTGCAACACGGAATATTTTCATGTATATGAAGAGCATCATGATGCCTGGAAGATAGAAGGAAAGAACAGAGGAAGCAGTGCTGGAGGCGGCGCTCTGAAACAACACACAGCCTCCTACACAGGCAATTTTCGCATGGTAAAACTCTTCAATGCCCCGAATGTTGAGCTCCAAAAATATTATTCCGAATCCGGCCACTATAGAAACGCTCCAGCAGATGGAAATCATGATCATTGTGACTGTGTGTGTGATTTTACTCTGATACAGCAGGGGGTGACACACAGCATAGTATCTGTCAATGGATATTAAACACAGGTTTATAATGGATGCAGTGCACAATGTGATGCCAATGCTGTTGTGTATTTTACAGAACAAAGTGCCAAAATACCAGCAGGTCTCCACAGCGCGTATCATTTTAGGAGGCATCAGAATGCCACCCAGCAGAAGATCTATCACAGCCAGGGAGAGAACAAGGTAATTAGTGGGTGTGTGCAGCTGCTTGAAATGAATAATTGTTAGGATGACAAAGAGGTTGCCAAATACTGTCAAAATGGACACAGAACATAAAAGCATGTAAAGAGACACTCTCAGTTGCAGCGGATAGACAAATTTCAAACAAGATTTGTTTACAAATTCATAGCAAAGAGGAGTGATGTCCACTGTATGAGCTTGGCTTGAGTTCATTCTGATGTCCAGCTGTTGAGGATTGCAAAAAAATCAACGTGCAAAATTAAAACGCCAACTTAGAACAGAGAAGGTACATAATGTGTGAAGTCTGCTGTGGATTTTACAGAACAAACTCCTCAAATACCAGCATGTCTTTAAAGCGTGTAGCACAGCAGAATTGATAGCAAAATGAGTCCTAGGTCAGATCGTATTTCTGTTTGCGTAGTGAACAACGACACACAGTGGTCGGGATTTATAAACATTGTCCTTTCAGTCATGTGGCCAGAGTTATCCCATGATAGCACTCCTGACTGATAAACATTACATCACTGTGTTAATTCACTCAGTCTTTTCATTTTTGTTTCAGATTTTCAGAGTCCATTCACGCTATCCTTTTTTTAAATTTTAAGGTTATGAAAAATGAAAAATCACATTTCCAGAGAAAGTGAACAATATGTTACTTCAAAGTACATTTAAACTCATTTGATTACTTGAGATTACCATCTAACATTGCCAATAAACACAATGTTAATAGTGAAATCATCCTTGAAAATCCATTCCAAAAGTTCCTGAATTAAAATGAATTAAACTTCACCGTGTAGGTCTGTTTTCAGGCCTCAGGAGCAAAAGTGATTATCTAGTTCAGTTTTTGTGTCAATGACTGTTCAGCTATGTAATCAGAAAACTTTATTGATCCTGCAGGAAATTACTGCAAAGGCACTCAATGACAAGAACAATATAAAAAATAAAGTCTAAATAAGTATACATAAGTGACACATAAGTGAACTCTCCCAACTCAGATGATAGTTAGGAGTCTGTTATTGTACTGAATAGAGATCAGTAGTATATAAGTAATATTGACATAAGTAGTGATATTGCACATGTAAGACTACTGCACATGAGGTATTGCACATGGTAGACTGTTGCACATCACAGCAAAAATAATGCACATATAGAGTCTGATGGCGGTGGGAAGGAAGGTGGTGTTTCCTGTGGTGTTCAGTGGAGCAGTTTAAGCTGGTCAGTCTATGACTAAAGGTACTTCTCATCTCTACCACCTCACTGTGGAGTGGGTGATCAGCACTGTCCACGATGGACTGAAGTCTAGACAATGTTATTCTTTCAGCCACAGTTCCCAGGTTGTCCAGTTCCTCACCCACCAGTGACCCAGCTTTCTTGACCAGAGTCTTTTTGTGTCTGCCACTTTCATTCTGCCACCCCAGCACATCACAGCCTAGAAAATGGCACTGGCTACTACAGACTTGCAGAACATGCAACATGGACTCTAAAAGATCTGAATCTACATAGGAAGTGCAGCCTACTTTGACCCCTCGTGTATGTGGCTAGAGAGTTCTTGGTCCAGTTTTGTAGTACTGAGCAATCTCCTCATCCACCCCCTAATGGACAGAGGGGTGACAGAAGTCCACAACCAGTACTTTGGTCTTGTTGATGTTGAACTGCTGCTGATTCAGTTCACAAGATTCCACCGAATTGTCCACAGCCACCCTGTATTCCAAGTTGTCCCCACTCCTGGTACATCTGACTATTGCTGAGTCATCTGAGAATTTCTGCAGATCGCAACTCTCTATGTTGTACTGGAAGTCAGATGTGCTCCAGGAGCTCCAGTGCTACAGAGCACTATATTAGTCTTACATCCCTGTAGCTGCAGCCTGTGGCCTGTCAGTCAGGTAGTCCATTATCCACTCAACTAAGGGAGCATGAACCTGTATAGCCGGCAACATGCTACCCAGCCGGGCTGGGTGAATGGTGTTGAAGGCACTGGAGAAGTAAAAGAACATGATCCTTAGGGATGCACGTGGCTTGTCAAGACAGCTGTAAGCATTGTGTAGCAAGCAGGTGATGGCACCATACACTCCAATTTTGGCCTGGTAGGTGAACTGGAGAAGACCTCGCGGTGGCCTAAACAGGGACAGAGGGTATCCAGGACCAATCTCTCAAACACCTTCATGCTCTGTTAGGTGAGTGCAAATGAGTCTGTAGTCTGATGGAGGACTGGGACGCACATTCTTTGCTAAAGTGACCAGACGCAATGTGTTCCACAGCACGGGTACTTCCTTGGTACTGAGGCTCCAGTTGAAGATCCTCAGCAGTACTCCACATAGCTGGGAGGCTCACAACTTGAGAACTTGTTGGCTTATGCCAATACACATGTTGTAGATGTGCAGCTTTAGAGAAGACCTAATGGATTTGGAAATGTATTGCTGTAACATTTTTATTCACTAGAATGTACTGCAAAGTAAACTGGAAATGAGAGTCTTTGAAAGTCCTTCAGGAAGCCTGGAGAACTCTTCCTAAAGACTACATTAAAATATAAGAATGTCTGGATCTCTGGAAGCAAAATATGAAGAAATCAAGACTTTTGCACAAATACAGGCTCCTGAAAGAAGACATTCTCTCAAAAACACTCTCTTATGTGGTTTCAGGTCAAAGATGGACCCAATATGTCAATTCAATATAGCCTAAAATAAAATCAAAGTTTGCTCTTTAAATTTTAATTGGTAGTTTAAAATGATGTATATACAGCTCCATAAAAATAAGAGACCACTGCAGTTTATTTTTAAATCAGCATCTCTGAGTAGAACAACCATTCCAAGCCAGTGTCTGTTAATTTCCTACACAAGCACCTCATTCTGCTTTACGAGGGACTGATTAGTGATCGTCGGAATCACATCTTATTTAATGAGGAAAAGTATGAAAACCACTGCTCTGCTCTTGCCATATGACCAGTTGGATGGTAAAACACTACTAGAAGTACGTCAAAGGTAATTATTGCCATTTTGTTTGAGTGAACAAGAGATTTGTTTTCTTTGGATTGTTCAAGTTCTGTAAACACTGCATCATTTCTCTTATTGTGATGTACTGGAATTTCCTTTAAAAAGATGCTTTAAGGAACAATTGTACTTGGAAATTAGGAGAAATATTGTCAGCAGTTCTTAAAAACTAAGGCAAAGTAGTTCAGTTCAATACTTGCACCTATAAAAGATAAAACCTGAGCATTTCTGCAGTGGTCTCTTATTTTTTTCCAGTCCTGTATGTAAGTACCTAGTCTCATAATAAAATTGACACAGCAGAATTGATTCCCTGGGGGAATGTCCCTCACAAAAAAAAATCTCAATAATGTATCATTTGTTTCAGATCAATTGTATGCCAAAAATGATTTATTATTATATATTTTATATATTTTAACATTTCTTTACTTCTGGGGTTGTTTCATCCAAATCTGAGTGCTTCTCTGAAACTTAAAAGCCAGGTTAAGTGGGCTAACACCATCCCTAGAAATCTAAAGCAGTTGTAAGGTGCCCAACAAACTTTTTACAACTTTTTATATTAACCAGGCACAAATTGTTTCATGTTGATTGCATTCACATTAGCACTTGTTAAATAAAAGAAAGTATTCTGAAACTGAAGGTAGTTTAAATGGTGTCCATTCTTCAAAATTAAAGAAATAATTCAGTACAAATTGAATTATGGGCAACATTTTTGAGGTAGAGTGCATACCATCTTCATTTCCAGAAAACTGATTCATTTTAACCATTTTTCAGTGAGTAAATAAATTTAAGCTTGAAGAACCTGGCTGAAAGATTTGACCTGATAACACCATCCTGAAGGCCTTTCTAAACCACTTGTAGAAGAAAGCATACACCATAGGGTTGCAGGTTGAATTTAGAAAGCCAATCCAAACAAATCTGTCAAAAAATACAGGAGGAATTGAATAACCGATAAAAGGATTGATGACATTGCAGATAAAAAATGGCATGGAAAGTGTCAGGAACACTCCCAAAATCACAGCCAGGGTTGTGGTGGCTTTTCTCTCCTCTTTGCTTATCATTGACTGTGTGTTGTTTTTACACTTCGAGTCCTGAATAGATTTTGCTTGCTTTTGTGCAACACGGAATATTTTCATGTATATGAAGACCATCACAAAGCCTGGTAGATAGAAGGACAGAACAGAGGAAGCAGTGCTGGAGGCGGCACTCTGAAACAACACACAGCCTCCTACACAGGCAAAGTTTCCATAAGAAATATCTTCAGTGCCTAGAATGTCAAGCCTTAGAAATACTATTCCGAACCCAACCATGGTAGAGATGATCCAGCATACAGAAATCATGATCATTGTGGCAGAGTGGGTGATTTTACTGTGATACAGCAGGGGATGACACACAGCAAAGTATCTCTCAATAGATATAAAACATAGATTTATGATAGATGCAGTGCTTAACATGATGCCGATACAGTTGTGTATTTTACAGAGCAAAGTACCCAGATACCAGCAGGTCTCCACAGAGCGTATCATGTTAGGAGGCATCACAAATCCCCCCATCAGAAGATCAGTCACAGCTAGAGAGAGGGTGAGGTAGTTAGTCGGCGTGTGCAGCTGCTTGAAATGAGCAACAGTCAGGATGACAAAAAAGTTGCCAAACATTGTTAAAATCACAACAGAGCTGAGGAGCAAGTAAAGTGACACCCTCAAGTGCAGTGGATATACAATTTTTGGACAAGATCCATTTACAAATTCATAACAAAAAGAAATGACGTCCACTGTCTGAACTTGGCTTGAGTTCATTTTGAAGTCCAGACTCTGAAGAGATGTGCCGTTCCTGAAATACAGGCATATTTCACAGGAGTAAATGCAGATTGTTCATCAAACAAGTACATGTATCTAAACTTTGGCACAGAAATTACACAAGTATTTAGAACAGAAAGGGCACGTGATGTGTTATTAAAGCTTCTGTGGCTTTTACAGAATAAACTCCCCAAATGCCAGCAGGTCTTTAGATCTTACCTCTGCTTGCACAGTGAACAAAGCCACACAGTCGTTCAGATTTATAAATCACTGCCCTGTTTCATGTCACATGGCTAGTAATCCCATGATAAAATCCTTGAATGATAAACATTACATCACTCTCTTACATGTTCAGTTAGTATGTGTTATTTTAAGTGTATTTTAAGCTATTTCATGTGTATTGTTTAATCAACTCTATACACCCGCAGACTGACTTTTGATTTGTCTTTCTGCTTAAAAACCATGAAGTTATATAAAGGTAAAAAAGTCAATTTCCACAATCAGTGAAAAAAATTAAACTCATTTGATTAATCTTTTTAAGGGGCGATTTGCTGATTTTAAGTATTGAATTCTATGTTCTCGTAACCTGAGCCTTAAATCACATTCAGCTTAAACTGGTTTCAAGAAAGTTTTAGCTTTATAAGACCTACCAAGCGTGGCCTTAGTGAACTAGTTTAATGCAATGTTAGTTAATCATTTTTGCTTTTAATCCAGGTTTAGAAACTACAGTTGTGGTATGGCAGCGGTCAGCGGGTTCTTCAGTAAGAGGTTGACTGCCAGCAATGGAGGCCAGGCACCAGCAGAGTCAGCATCAGCGTGGGTAGTCCTCCAGCCTCATGTCTATGATGTGGGAGAGGCTGAAAGACTTTGTGGTGCTGCATAAAGTCCCTTTTATGCTGCCAGTTTTCCTCATTCTTAGTAAGTGTTTGATCTCTGTCAGCTGTGGCTCTTTCCATGATCCTGTTCTATTTTTAAAGACAGGTACAACAGAGATTGCCAGTTCAATCTCTACAAAACCTAGTAAGGTTGTATACTGGAGAATATTTCATGGATGGAAGGTAAGGTTGAATACCTGAGTAACTGATGATCGCCCACAATAAAATCAATGTTAGCTCCTTTAAAAACTTTTTTATTGATAGCTTAAAATGATGCATGTAATATGTCTAGTCCCATAATAAACTTGCCACAGCAGAATTATTTCCCAGGGACAAAGTCCCTTACATTATATGTCCTTCTGTTTCATTTTAAGTGGTCATCTTGGCAAATAAGTTCTGTCTTATTCTTTTGTTATTCATTTTAAAACTTTTTTGTATTTCTGGGATTGTTTCATCCAAATTTTCAGAGTTTTTTAGTGCCGAAACTCTTACTCAGAGTGACACTGGGCTAAAAGCTCTTACACAGAGTGACACTGGGTTAAAAGTCCAACGTTAATCTAAGCAAGTTGAAGGTCACTAACCGATGTTAAAACCTTTATTATATTTTTATGTATGTAGGCACAACACGTCACACGTCAGCACAGTTTAAATGACATCCATTCTTTCAGTTCTGTACATTTTGAAGTAGAGTGCATACAGCCTTGATTTTTAGAAAACAGTTTCATTTTCAATGTGTAAATAGATTTATTCTTGAAGATCCCGGCTGAAAGATTTGACCTGATAACACAATCCTGAGGGCCTTTCTGAACCACTTGTAAAAGAAAGCATACACTATAGGGTTGCAAGTTGAATTCAAAAAGCAAATCCAAACAAACCTATCAAAAAATACAGGAGGAATCAAGTAACCAATAAAAGGATTAATGACATTGCAAATAAAAAATGGCATTGAAAGTGTCAGGAACACTCCCAAAATCACAGCCAGGGTTATGGTGGCTTTTCTCTCTTCTTTGCTTAACACTGACCGTGTGTTTCTTTTACATTTTGAGTCCTGAATAGATTTTGCTTGCTTTTTTGCAACACGGAATATTTTCATGTATATGAAGACCATCACAAAGCCTGGTAGATAGAAGGTAAGAACAGAGGAAGCAGTGCTGGAGACCACACTATGAAACAACACACAGCTTCCTTCACACACAAGGTGCTCATAGTAAAAATCGTCAGTGCCCAGCATGTTGAGCTTCAGAAATATTATTCCGAACCCAGTCATGGCTGAGATGCTCCAGCAGATGGAAATCATGATCAGTGTGACAGAGTGGGTGATTTTACTGTGATACAGCAGGGGGTGACACACAGCATAGTATCTGTCAATGGATATGAAACACAGATTTATAATGGATGCAGTACCCAACATGATGCCAACGCTGTTGTGTATTTTACAGAATAAAGTGCCCAAATACCAGCAGGTCTCCACAGAGCGTATCATGTTAGGAGGCATCACAAAGCCCCCCAGCAGAAGATCAGTCACAGCCAGGGAGAGAGTGAGGAAGTTAGTCGGTGTGTGGAGCTGCTTAAAGTGGGCAACAGTCAGGATGACGAAGAGGTTTCCAATTACTGTCAAAATGACCGCAGAACATAACAGCAAGTAAAGTGACACCCTCAAGTGCAGTGGATAGACTATTTTTGGACAAGATCCATTTAAAAACTCATAGCAAAGAGGAGTGACGTCCACTGACTGAACTTGGTTTGAGTTCATTCTGAAATCCAGACATCCAGATATGTGTTGTTCCTGAAATACAACCACAGAAGACAATGCAGATTGTTCAAATGACTAAATGCATCTAACCAGAAATCACACACACATTTAGAACAGAGCTGTTATATAAAGTCTCATTAAGGCTTTACAGAATAAACTCCCCAAATGCCAGCAGGTCTTTAGATCTTACCTCTGCTTGCACAGTGAACAAAGCCACACAGTCGTTCAGATTTATACAACACTGCCCTGTTTCATGTCACATGGCTAGTAATCCCATGATAAAATCCTTGAATGATAAACATGACATCACTCTCTTACTTGTACACTCAGTATGTGTTAAATTAAATGTAGATTGGTTTTACTCAACTCTATACAACCCAAGCTGACTTTTGATCTATCTTTCTAGTAAACTTATACAAAAGGCAATTTCCACTTGATCATTTTTTAAGGGACAATATGTTGATTTTAAATATTTTATATTCTTATATAAATGTATATTCCAAATATCATTTATATTCCAAATTTATATTCATGAGCCTTGAATCACAGCTTTAACAGAATTCCTTCTGGAAAAAGTTTTAGCCCTATAGGACACGACAAATGCACCTGTGGTGAACTCATGGTAGATCATTTGTGACCTGATCTGGCAAAATGAGTCACAGTGACCCAAAATTCTAAATTGAGGTTTTGGTATCATTGAAAAGACAAGAAAATAAGTTACAATCGTTTGAATTATGGTATCGCAGCACCATTTTCCAACTGAAAAAACGAGAAAATCACATATTAAGTTTTTCGTCCGTTTTTTGTTGATATCCTTAACAATCCATAGCATCCAAAGAGATGCATCCAGTATTCAACAACAAAATTTTACTACAGGCATTTAGATACAAAGGAGAATATAGTAAATCAGACTGAAGCTTCAATTATTTCAAAATATTCATTAAATACTTGTCAAATAAAATCGCTTTTTACATAGACTGGTGAATATTTAGAAAGATTGTGCAGACATGCTACATTTTTGCTTTAGAGCCTTTGAGAGGGAGAGAGGGAGGCAAGATGTCTGTGCATTGAGTGAAGGGGAGTGTGTGTGTGTGTATGTGAGAGACAGAGAGAGTGAGTGGGAGAGAGTGAATGAGCAAATGAGAAATTGTGTGAGTGAGAGAGTGAGCGACAGAGTCAGTGAGTGAGAGAGAGAGAGCACATGAGAACATGTGTGCACTATTGATGAACACTTAAAGATTATAGACATATTTTGTCAGTTGACAGTGAGTAAGTGATATTCCAGGAAAAGGCACTTTTACATAGACTGCTGAACATTGACAAAGATTTTACAAAATTGAACGGATACAATTTTGCTATAGAGCCTTTGAGAGAGAGGATCGCAAAATGTCAGTGCATGTGAGTGAGTGTGTGTGTGTGTGTGTGTGCGTGTGCGCGCGGCTTCGAGCCCGGGTGTTAGGTTTAAACATTGATTGGTTTAATAAGATCAGGGATTGACGTTTTAACACCATATTTGGACAGCTGACATCGTGACATTTCAGAGGATACCAGGAACACAGGGAATCCTCGGTTGAAACGAGCGAAAACAGCATTTATATAAAAAGAAAAATCGATATTTTTGATGTTTTTCAACATAATTGGCCCGTATTCAGAACGCCAACTTCCGACTCATTACGGCAGATCGGGTCACATTTTTGGTTTTAATCTAGGTTTATGTGGCGAAGTGCGGAAAGAGGTAAATTTAGTATACAGAAGGGAGGTAAATTTAGAATACACTAAGTAGCTGACTACGCCACCCTGGGAAATATCACCATCAAGGTCACACAGGTTTGTTCTACTCAAAAAAGGGAGCAAGAGACATGTGTCTAGTTTAAATTACAAAAGTTTATTAAACATTCAAAAAGATAACAGACAGGACCCCATACACAGTCACACGTGCTCCCATACACACACAGTGACCACAACACTCAGTGGAATCCCAACACTCTTAGGCACTCTACTGCAACAAACAGTCAATAAATATTAGCAATGGTTGATATATCAGTAATATAGAATAAAATAACCCGTTACACCCCAAATAATGGGGACAATCATCACTGCTCAGGTTTAGGCAGGAAGAGCAGTCTATGATGCCGGTAATGCAGTCCACTGCACGCCTCCCAACCAGCAGGGTGCAGCACCGAGCCCGACGACCCGCAAAAGTGAGGCACAAGTAAAGCGCTGGCAGCTGAAGAAAGCACAAACAAAACAGAACAAAGCAAAGCAAACACAGAAAAACTAAACAAAACAGACCACAAGGCAAAACAACACAAGACAAAACAACACAAGACAAAACAACACAAGACAAAACAGTGCAACCAGTGAGGGCTAGAAACCCAGGGAGAATGCAGAAAGAAAGTCTGCTATGAGGGAGAAAAAGAAAATAAAAGTTATTACCTTTGTAGTGCCCTCAACACCCGACCACTAAAGGGGATACATACCGTTAATGCACCAGCTCGTCAGAAGCCACACGGCCCGATTTGCCAAGAGCTTGAAGAAACAAACACTCTTAGACTCCCAAGATACAAACCACAACTATATAGTAATAGCGTTCAGAATTTAGCATACCTAAAGCACCAGGGAAATAACAGTTACCACCAACCACCTATACAGCAGCCGCCTGGCTTTTCCTATGACGGCATGTGAGTGGACTGGCACTGAACCTCCACTGGCTATGAACCAGCTTTCCCCAAACACGGCCATGGGCATGAGGCCACCGGGAATGACGCCTAACACAGGTAAAATGGCTCGCCCCTTTTATACACCAGCTGACAATTACCCGTCAGTCTTAAGACACGTGACCAGCAGACACGTGCTCGGCTACATTTAGATACTGCAGTTGTCAGTAACCTTTCTGTGTGTGCATGTGAGAGATTCAACTAGACCCAAAGTAGCTTAGAAATGAAAGGAATCCAGAGTGTGCTACTGGAACTACAGGGCAACATTGCTAATGAACACTTGAAGTTACCCAAATAAGTTCAAACAAATCACAAAAACTTCTCAAACCACATTCAGCTCTTCTTTAAGGTGGAAAAGGCTGGTGGATGTGGTTTAGAAGTTATAAAAGTACAGTAAGACACTCCAGTCTTTACTGTGAATGAGCTGCTTCAATTGGTGAATGGGTTAAATGCAGAGGAAGAATTTCATGCTGTTCACAGCAAATGGCCAGTTTCCACTTATAAAACAGGAGTTGAAGTTCTTTTTAACAATCAGTTTTTTGAGATTGTTTTTATTTCAACTGTAGAACTAATCTCACAACTGCCCTGGCAGAGGGTAAAATGACTTTGTTCACTTGGAGATGGCAATGGTGAGGTTTGTAACACAGGCAGCACTAGAGAGAGAGATCAGTAGATGAGGTGGGGAAGAAGTAAGCATATTCTACCAGGACAAGGTCTTTCTCCACATGACTGGGTCCCAGGGTCATGCACCTGAGACCTACCTAGAGTTTCTGGTTGGTTCAGTCAGTCTGTCTATTAGTTTGAGATAGAAATCTGAAGCCAATCTTGTGCCAATGATTTCCAGAACTGGCCAAAGAACTTGGGTTTTTGATCAGAAAGGAGGAAGTCTAAGCATGTGGAAGCCATGCGACAAACTCCAGGGCTAGCTTTAAACAGGGCCATGTCTTCTCCATTTGCTGAGTTCTAATGTTATCAAATACCATAGCCAGCATGAACATTTTCAGCAGCTGGTGGCCTGGTGGTTAGGGAGTTTCTCCCGTGATTGGAAGGCTGTAGGTTGGAATCCCAGTACTGCCAGTGGCACCATTGAGATATTTTTGAGCAAGGTACTGTCCCTGTACACTGTTTCCTGGGTGCTGAATGCTGGCTGTCCACTACTTCACTTTGGTGAATGGGTTAAATGCACTGAACAGTTTGATGCTGTTCCAACTGTGTGCTGTGCTGTGGTGTATTTACGTGTGACAAATGGACTTTACACTAACAGTAACAGTGCTGTGAACACCCCCTGAGACCTGCTGTTTTGGAGATACCCTGACCAAGTCATCTAACCATCACAGTATCTTCTAACCTTGTCAAAGTTGCTCAGATCTTTAAGCTTGCCCAGTTGTACAGATCCAACAGATCAATTTCATCAACTGACCGTTCACTTGCTGCCTAATACGTCCCATTCTTAGACAAGTGGCAATAATAAAGGGGTAATGTAACAATGCATTTCACTCCATCTTAGTAGATTTAATGTTATACTTATGTTCTCAATCTTTGCAAAACCTGGCCAATAAGGCTGATGTAATAGTTATGACCAGAAACCCAAAAGTTTTGTTTAATCTGAATGGCAGTAGCAATAATCCAGTAAACAATCAAGGTCAAAGCCAGAATGCTGACATAAAACATGGGCAGATATGGGCAGATCTGTAATGAAATCTGCAAGGATATAATACCAGAAATGTTTACAAGTCATTTTTACCAATTCCAAGTCAAGTCTCAAGTCTTTAGTCCCAAGTCCAAGTCAAGTCTCAAGTCTTTAGTCCCAAGTCCAAGTCTATGGGGTGCCGTTTGTAAAAACAGCTTAACAAATTTAGAGATGTCATTTTTTCATCATTTAGCACAATTTTCACACATTTAGAGCTAAACATATTAAAAAAACTAAATGTTGCGCTCTAAATCTAAAATCTAATAAGGAATGACTTGGTATTCATAGTGGCCATGGGTGGTCATGAAAGTCAACCCCCTTCTATTATTCTGACAAGATTATAGGTACTAACTAAATCAGGTTTCATGAACACTTTGGTTTGTCTGAGCTGCTCTAAGGGTTTAACAGAGGTGGTGAAAATTTTTATTTTATGGTAGCCTTATTCAGACCTTTGTAGTAAACCTCCTTCCTCGTTCTCAACAAAGAAAAAATCCAGGAGCTACAGGTGAGATGGATACATGGATTTCATCAATGTATTGGTTCATGGCTTCTGTTTCTGGATGACTGAATGGGTAGCCTTAGTGAGGAGATCAACATGGCTACCCTATGGTCAATGAAGAGAAAGCTCTGCAGGTCCTGGTTTCTGGAAGACATCCTAGAAGGCAGCATACTCTGTAGGAATATCAAGGGGATTTTGCAAGACAGGGTTTACAACGGTGGTGGATAAACATGAATAGGTCAAATAATTCACAAAACAAAAAGGTCTCCATTTCTATAGTTTGTCCACAACAGTTAAGGATTATGACACACAAGATACAGGTGACCTAGTATAACAGCATCCTTAGGAGAAGTAGTAATCCGAAATTGGATGGTGTCTATGTGGAGTAGTCCCACTCACATGGTAACCAGACTCTTTTGGTGTGTTACCATTCCTGCCCCTAGTGGCTGTTCATTAATAGTTGTCCATTAATAAAGCAGTGTTGAGTTCTAGTGTACCTAAACCCATTCTTTTGGACTGCAGCATTTATAAAAAACATCCTGCTGAACCTGTGTCTGCAAGGGCTTAAAAACTGACACATTCTAGTCCATTAACAAAACACTAGGCCGCACATCACAGTTAAGTGAAAGTGGCCATTTTGTCATACGTCTGTGGTGGTGGTACCTTGCTCAAGGGTACATCACAGATGCCAGTAGCAGTCCTGGGATTCAAACCCATGACCCTCTGATCACAGGGGCTACACACTAACCACTAGGCCACGAACTGCCCCAAAATGCTTCCAGTAGTCGGCAGGATGAGCTGGAATATTCACCTCCTATAATTGTCTAGCACACAGGTGATTCTGATCTGAGCAATCTATGGCTATGTTTTGTCATGGAATGAATTTCAAGGTTCAGATTCAGGTTGTCTTCAAACACCAGCTCTGGATCCTGTGCTGCTTCTCTCTGGATCCTCACAGCACATAGATCCTGTAGCATTCCTACAGTAAATACGATAATAAATGTCTGTTTTTATTTGGTATTTTAAACATATAACACAATTAAAGTGGTAAAAAGGTCAAGTATCTAGTAACACATATCTGAAAAGTTAAATGGGGATGACATGGATTGTTCCATATTAAACTTGTGAAAGTAGAATTGCTCCCCAGGAACCCTCACAAAACACAACCTTAGAAATGTATAATTTCTGTCAATTCTAAGCTATCAACTTCTTGGCAAATGGCTTTAAAGAGTACTAAAAATATGATCTATCATCTTGTTATATTTTGTAACATTTATTTTCTTTTGTGGTTTAATTGAAATCCTATTTGTACTTTGAACTGAAATGCTAATCTAAAGAGACTTTAGGTTAAAAGCCAATTTGAAAAACACTGGGTTATCACCATGCTAAAAATCTCAACCAGCTGAAAGGTCACAAGCAGTTAACATTTATTTTGTTCAATACAAATAAGGCATAATTTGCTAGAATGTTGATTGTAAACTTATTAAACGTACTAACCCGAACCCTAACCATAAACCTAATAAAAAAAAACTGGTCCAATGGTCAAATGACCTGTTCGACATTTCACAATACATTGAAGAAATTCAAACATTTTTCTAGTGTGAAAACAAATTTATTCTTGAAGAACCTGGCTGAAAGATTTGACCTGATAACATCATACTGTAGGCCTTTCTAAACCACTTGTAGAAGAAAGCATACACCATAGGGTTGCAGGTTGAATTAAGAAAGCCAATCCAAACAAACCTATCAAACAGTACAAGTGGAATCGAATAACCGATGAAAGGATTGATGACATTACAGATAAAAAACGGTGTCCAAAGTGACAGGAACACACCCAAAATCACAGCCAGGGTTATGGTGGCTTTTCTCTCCTCTTTGCTTAACGCTGACTGTGTATTGCTTTTACACTTCGAGTCCTGAATAGATTTTGCTTGCTTTTTTGCAACACGGAATATTCTCATGTATATAAAGATCATCATAAGGCCTGGAAGATAGAAGGAAAGAACAGAGGAAGCAGTGCTGGAGGCGGCACTCTGAAACAACACACAGCCTCCTTCACACACAATGTGCTCATAATAAAAATCTTCAATTCCAAGAATGTTGAGGTCCAGAAATATTATTGCAAACCCTGCCACAGCTGAGATGCTCCAACAGATGGAAATCATGATTATTGTGACAGAGTTGGTGATTTTACTGTGATACAGCAGGGGGTGACACACCGCATAGTATCTGTCAATGGATATGAAACACAAATTTATAATGGATGCTGTGCACAATGTAATTGCTATGCTATTGTGTATTTTACAAAATAAAGTGCCCAAATACCAGCAGGTCTCCACAGAGCGTATCATGTTGGGAGGCATCACAAAGCCCCCCAGCAGAAGATCAGTCACAGCCAGGGAGAGAGTGAGGAAGTTAGTCGGTGTGTGGAGCTGCTTGAAGTGAGCAACAGTCAGGATGACAAAGAGGTTGCCAAATACTGTCAAAATTACCACAGAACATAATAGCAAGTACAATGACAACCTCAAGTGCAGTGGATATACAAACTTTGGACAAGATCCATTTACAAATTCATAGCAAAGAGGAGTGACGTCTGCTGTCTGAACTTGACTCAAGTTCATTCTGAACTCCAGAATCTGAAGAAGTGTGTTCTTCCTGAAATACAGCCATTTTAAACATCAGTGCAATACATATCATTCATCGAACAGCTAGGTATTACAGAATTGACACACACATATTTCAAACAGCAATGGTACATAATGCGTATCACACTACTGTGGATTTAATGGAAAAATCTCCTCAAATACCAGCAAGTGTTTAGAAACTGCAACAGAGTAGAAATGATAACAAGACCAGAATTAGCCCTCTGTCAGATCTTACCTCTGTTTACACAGTGAACAAAGACACAAAGTGGTCCAGATTTATAAAACATTTTCCTTTCGGTCACATGGGCATGATAACACTCTTGACTCCCATGATAACACTTTTGACTGGTAAACATTACATCATTTTCATTTCAGCTTGACTCCATACATCCTATTCTGACTTTGGTTGAATTAAGAGTTACAAAGTCAACAAAACTGCAAGCAGCCTTTTTATACAATAGGATCTGTTTTCACAAACAGCAAGGAGTTGGAGTGCTAATCTACATTCAGTTGTTGTAATAATAATTGTAACTAATACAAAGAAATCAGATTCAAAATCAAAAATTAATTAAAAAATAATAATTCAGAAATGTAAACCTTTGCTAAAATGTCCAGTTCACCTGTCATTGGAAGGATAGTCTCCAATAAGACCAAATGATTTTTGAAAACTAAAAAAAACATAGCTCTAAGTATTGCAGTACTAGTTTGATTTCATTTAAAATATTGTTTACAGCCTGTCTTACCTTAATGGGACTGGCATGCCACTACAGACCTGCCTGCCTCCAAGGATATCTCTGAGATCAGCTTCCCAGTCACTGAAGTTCCAGCTCTACGGACCCAAAGCCGGTTCCCGCACCGGCCGTCCAGACTCCTGCTCCGGACCCAGAGCCGGTCCCCGCACAGGCCGTCCAGACTCCAGCTCTAGACCCAGAGCTGGTCCTCCCACCGGCCGTCCAGACTCCAGCTCTGAACCCAGAGCCAGTCCCCGCACCATCCTCAGCTCCGCCAGCGCCGGTTCCCGCACTGGCCTCAGCTCCAGACACAGCGTTGGTTCCAGATCCAGTGTTGGCTCCCGCCTCGGCTCCACCTCCAGATGCCGTGGCTCCCGCCCCAGCCTCCTCTTCTGCATGGAGATGGCCTCCTCCACCTCCTCATCCACCGCCACCTTGGAGGACATGCTTTGCGCTCCCTCATCCTCCCCCCCTTCCGGTGTTCCGTGGGTTGGGAGGTCCATTTAGGTGCCCCAGAGTGGCGCCATTGGGGGGGGGGAGGTCCTGTCATGATTCCAGCTGCGGCCACTGGGGGTCGCTGCAGGACCGTAAATCCACCCACAGCTGCAGACAATGATTCTAGGGCAGATTAGCCCAGGGACTGTGTATTTAAGGGGCTCTGTCCCCAGCTGTGGTGTCGGAGCATTTATGTTTGGTTGTTGTCCGGACCAGATCCAACCGTGACAACCCGTTAGCGCAGATACTGGCAGTGCACATTAAAATACATTGGGTAGTGAAGTGTCGTCCTAGTATGAAAAATAGAAGCATTGTCCTAGCATGAAAAAAAGCCCTAAAGTGTCATCACAGCACATTTTTGAATAGATTGTATATCGTGATGGCTTCATGAAAACTCATGAGACCGGGCTCCACACACACATGACTGTAACATGATGTAATAGAAAACATGATTCAGCAGACCAGGGCCCCAGCATCCATTGCTCCATGTCTTCTCCAGTTGTCCAGTACTGCGGCTGATGTGCCCATTGTGCTTCCAGCACTAGACAGGGGCTACTATGCTACATAGCACCTGGAACATGTGAATGAAATATGTGAGGAGTCATCAGTAGGACACCGAGTTTACCCATTGCCACTTGTGGTCTGCCTGTCTGGAAGTCCTGTAGCAGGATTCCACCTTTTTCCTATATTGTCCCCTGGCCATTTTTATAGATTGCATACTGGGTTTTTTCTGTATTCACATGGATCTCTGGATTTAAAGGCAGTTGTCTTCTCCATTAAACAGCCTCTGCCTGTAGGCTGGCAGCAATTTGTCAAAAGCTGGTTGGCTTTGTAGGCATGTTTGTAAACATGGTCCAGGATGTTCCGGCAGTGTGTTAGAAATTTTATGTGCTGGTGATAACTTCAGTAATACTTTTGTCAGGTTGGTTGCCAGCCATGATGTAAGCAGTTTCCAGGTGTAAGGTTTCCTTCCAATCAAGAACATCTTACAGTTCAGCCAGCACCTGTGTGGTGTCCATAGCTGTGTCCGAACTGTGCACCTGTTCACTCGTTCACTCGTTCACTACATAGTGTTTGCTATATAGGGGGCTAACTAGTGAACAAGGGGAGGTCACATTTACTTAATTTCGGACTCTCGGGATGTAAACACACGTCATATCTCTCTAGTTCAGACACAGCTCGCACATGAGGCAGGGTCTGGTGGACACGGTGACAGTTAGATCCATCCGGGGGGTACTACCAGAGCTGTACTGGCCATCGGGTGTACCGGGCCGATGGGCCAGCGTCAAGTTTGGGCCGGGTAATTTTGGGCCAGCGCGGAATCCCGTCTGCCGGCCTGGATCACGCAAAACACCCACCACCAGACCATGGCTCAAAACGCCCGGGCCGATTTTTTGTCCCAGTCCAGCCCTGGGTACTAAAGTCCTCTGCGGAGAGAGAGAGAGAGAAAGAAAGTGCAAGTGTGACTGAATCGCCTCCGTTTGAAGCCCCCCTTTCCCCCCGTCTCTCCTCCCTCCGCCTTGCTCCTCTTCTTGACTTTCGTGGGATAAA
>JBBPCX010089294.1:0-25557 GCA_037974365.1 Hydrocynus forskahlii | reverse complement strand
AACTAACAGATCCTCAGGCAATATCCCCAATATGTACAATGTTGGATCGAGGGGTAACTCAATACCCATGACTCTCTATATTTCCTTTTGTACCCCTCTCCAGTAGTGTACAATCTTTGGGCAATCCCAGAATATATGAGTGAAGTCACCCACCGCCCCACAGTTCCTCCAGCGTAAATTAGAGGTTTTATTATATTTTGAGGTGATGATTGGGGTGTTAAAATAGCGCATTTTCACCTTCCAATCAAATTCCCTCCAGGTTGGACTGTTGGTTAATTTATGTCCTGACCTGAATGTTTGATTTTACTGTATATTTTAAAAGGCCTGAAGAAGACCTCTGAATAAAATGAATGTGAACTACTGTTCAAAAGTTTAAAATCACAGTTTAACAAAATAGAGACCAACTAGCTACAGGGGAGTGTATTAATTTAGTCATTTGTAACTTGTAACAGACTTGAAATAATTAGCAGGACAACACTGAATGACGAATGCCATGGATGATGACACACAAAGCCAAAAGTATGTAGTCACCCATTCTGATATAGGTGATCTGTGAAATGACTACTCATGCTTCACTTTCTGGCAGTGTGATGGACAAACCAGAGTTTGGTGGATACCAGGAGAACATTACCAACCAAAATCCACAGTGAAAAACAGTTTGGTAAAGGAGGGATATGGTCTGGGCCGCTGTTCAGGGTTTGGGCTAGGACCTTAGTTTCAGTGAATGGTAATGTTAATGCAGCAGCATACAAAGATATTTTAGATAATTATATGCCTCCAACTTTGTGGCAACAGTTTAGGGAAGCCCCTTTCCTGTTCCAGCATGACTGTGCCACTGTGCAAAAAATAAGGTGCATAAAAATATGGTTTGATGTATAGGAAATCCAGTGGTCCACACAGAGCCTCAACCCAAATGAACACATTTGGGATGCACTGGAATGTTGATTCTTCGCCAGGACTTCTTACTGCCTGACCTCAAATATAGTCTGTTGACTGAATGGGCACAAATTCCAACACACTTCAAATCTTTTGTGTGGGGATGACGCTAGCCATACTTAATGCCCCTTGTTTTGGAATGGGATCATACAGGTTTGATGGTCAGGTGTCCACAAACATCTGGCCATATTGTGTAAAAGGACGGACAAAGTATAACAAAGACGGAAATATTTTAACCTGTTTCAAAAATGATCAGATATCAAGGCAGACCTTGTCAATTACTGAAACTGAGCATTACAGTAAATAGAAAATCATACTAAACCACTTTATTCAATTTTGTTAACTGTATAAAACACCAAAAATAATTAGCAGCTAATTTATAACATCATAGATTTGATCACTCTTATATAAAGTAACAAAAAATAAGACAAGGGAGCCCAAAGTTTTGAATAGTAATATCCATTAGGCCAGCTGTGACCAGGCACAAATAATAACCAAATGTTTTGGGCCTGTTTTGCATTAATAGCATTTCATTAATGTACAGATTATGAAACGATATAAAAAAGGCAAAGGGTGGTGTATAGCTTTGATAGGCTGGAGTGCTGCTCATTCCCATTCTGTTCTGCGCTCAATAGTGTCATTGTAGGAAATGATGTTAGTCTACATCAATGGTGGCCATTCTACTCTAATGTCAGGCACAAGGCTTTCTGTGTGCTCGGTGAGTGTGTCTCATTGTTGCAGACAAGGGACTTTCATAAGTCAATTTTCAGGGTAGAGATACATTGTGTAGTTACATGGGCACGGTGTACTCACGGAGCTTGCGTTCGGGTTGTGTACTCCTTGAACTCACTGTCGTGGATAGTGAAGTAGGGCCGGAAATCACTGCAGTAACGCAATGGGGCGACACAGCTGATAATACCAAAATAATACCAAAAAGAGGAAGAAAGATTTCAATAAGATAACCCTTCATTAGTTCCACGGCTGAAACATTTGCATACATAGTTATGATAAAAATTAAAGTTAAAAATTAAAAAGACAATGTAAAACACTAATTAAATATAGTGTAATTAAAAGGTAGATATGGTTTGTTTAATTCAATGTATTTACATGTTTTTAAGGTTAGAAAAAATCCCCTAATAGTCCCTAATCAATATATTAAGAACCCACTGACACCCACTAAATGATGAGTTATAAAAAGCTATGAAAGTGGCAGCACTCAAGATTATCCTGGGAACTTTGTTGTTTGCAACTCTAACAGAGAAGTTGGCCTGAGCATGAACCACAGCTCTGCAGGATCACAACAAACTGAATCTTACTCATCTGGCTCCCCCGTCCAAGGTGAACCCTAGCGCACGACTCGGTGACCGGCTTTTAATGAGCCTTGCCTAGCAGCTCTTCTGTACAGCCCTCATTTATGTTTTTTCACTGTCTAGGTGTTTGGGGCATTTCAGTATTTTTTTCCCGATGTCTGGATCAAGCAATACGACATGAAAATAGCAATAAATATTATTTATGATACTTAATGGACAAAAGCACAGGCAGCTGGTGGCACAGGGAGTTTGCCTTGTGATTGGAAGGCTCCGGGTCTGAATCCCAGGACTGCCAATAGCACCGGTGAAATATGCTTGAGTAAGCTACCGTCCCCACTCACACACTGATCCCTGGACACCATTGCTGCACTCGGTGAATGGGTTAAATGCAGAGAAAGAATTTCGCATTGTTCACACTGTGTGCTGTGCTGTGGCGTGTTCATGTGTGACAAATGTTTCACTTAAAGTGAAGCAAAGTAACGTGACACAACACAGCATGGCACACAGTGCGAACCATGTGAAATTCTTTCTCTGCATTTAACCCATGCATCCAAGTGAAGCAGCCAGTGGCACCACGTCCGGGTAGCAGTGTTTCGAGATGGTACCTTGCTCAAGGGTACCTCACTGGTGCCACTGTCAGTCCTGGGATTCGAACCCACAACCTTCCAATCACAGGGACAACTCCCTAACCCACCAGCTACCCCAATTTACATTTACATCATTTGGCAGATGCTTTTATCCAAAGCAGTTTTTGCATATCACAGATGTAGGTGAATATAGTGTTAGGAGTCTTGCCCAAGAGCTCTTACTGGTGTAGTGCAGTGTGTCGGGCCAACTTTGTGGAGAGTACGTCACACAGCTAAAATTGTGTGCAAAACTGTAAACAAGTCTAACTGCGCTTACTTAATAACCTGACCTGGTTTGAGGGAACTGTGAGATGATTACAGCAAGCAGTCTGCAGGCTGTTTGTTGGTGGGGTGGAGTTAGATTAGTGCTGTAACTCTAGTAAAAAAAGCACAGAGGCAAACCCCAAAAATGTCTGGGCTACTTGACTATGGGGGACTATAAAAACATTTATTTTCATAAATTATCACTTTAATTTTGAGTTGTTTACTAGGATGAGCTACCCTGATCATGTGAGCCTCTCAAGAGGTGTCCTTCGACTCACCTGACCAATGCAAGGACGGTGTCTGAAGACTCTGCTGGTGAAGGAGCCATGACAACCAGCGCTTCCCCCAGCAACACAAGCTCCCACAACATCTGAATGTGAAAGAATACGGGGTAGAAACACCTACAGCACAGGAAAAAAAAAGAACATAGAAATGAGTTCTATAAATGAGTTCTTACACTCTTAGTGCTTCCTGATGGTGTTTCCATTAAAACAAGACAAGCTTCACGGCACACTGAACAGTGCTATTTCAGCCGGAGAGCGTTTCAGCATATCTGCTGCTCGGGGAGCCTGTCTGCTCCGTGTGGAGAATACTGATGATTCTGAGAGTCCTGATAACCCCCATTAAGTGTTTGGATCTTTAGCTGGACTCGAAGCAGCAGGGAGGAAACAGATGGAGGAAGGCCATAGGGGAGGAAATATCACTCCGTAGTGTCTCTCTGTGAATGGCTCTCCTGTCCTCCTCTTAGTAATGAATATGGAATATGGAAATAAATATATGTGGAAATAAGTGAGGAAAAAATGCTCTTGACAACACAGATGAAAATGTATAGGATTAGAGTGTTTCCACTGGATCAAGAGATGGAAGCAAAGACTCCTACGACAGAGCTAGAGGACTAGAGGACACTACTTGAGGAGCACTAGTGTATGTCGCTCTGAATACGAGTCTCCGCTAAATGCCATAAATGTAAATGTAGTTTTGATCATAAAAGACAAAAAATGAGAGACTCTCAGGCATACCAGTAACACAGATCTAATTTTGGTTACACTGCAATGAACACTAATGTGTTTCTATATAGCTAAACTGTTATTTATAACATTATTGCAAACCAAATGGGACTCTCCAATGCATTTATTACAAAGGATGAACAATGTGATGAGATAATATAACTATACTGATGAATGTCATGACAAGCCATTCTGAGCATATCGTGGTAATGATACTTTAATAACGCAGGTCAACAAAAAAAAAATTTTGTAATCATCAGAAACCACAACACACTTTTCTAAACCAGTTTTTCATGCTGATTTCAGATCTTCTTTCAGTTTTTTTCAGTCACATCAACTTTTTGAATTATAATATTATAAGTAATATTAGATTTACAATAGACTTTCAAGCGTTTTTCATTAAACCGCAGACACCAATCAAGTAACTGTTTCAATATTTTCAGTGTGAAGTCAGATAGTCGCACACTGTGGCATAGATATAATGATCAGTGTCAGTCAGCTACCACTGTTTCTTCAAAACCGCTTAGCATATGATTATTATATGCCAATTGTACCACTATCATGCAATATATAACTAGCTTCATCACAAAAACTGTACGTGCGGGAAAAACTAAACACAGATTTGAAATCAGCATGAAAAACACTACAAAACCCACATAAACTTATCTCTGATGATTTTGACCTGTTGACCTGTGTAGTTATTATGACAACTGGGTTTATTAAAACAATATTGTGATGAGATTCACAGGTGGCATTGCTGACTATGATTGTGTCCCAATGTCTGGAGACAATTTCAGGTACTAAAGAGACCAGGTTCTATAACGGGGTGTAGTGTGAGTAAAGCTAGCTTGGACTCGCCCAGTTATACAGTACTAAAAACATTGGGAGGATGAGGGAGGGCAGGTGAACAGTGGCAGTTTGAAAAACAAGCACCTTGTATCTCCTCTGAAGGCTGAAATGTCATTGGACAACTCAAGATTCAGAATGTTTGTGAGAGATACCTATACATTCACAACATGCAGTGAAATGTAACACTCAATCACTCTTGAGATCGTGCAGTAATAAAAAATTGAACAAAGAGCAGTCCAACAGAATTATCCAACAAACAAAAGAATGTAAATTATATAAATATAAAAGTAGACAAAACCTATGGACTAAAAGTACCTCCTCTCCTGATGCACTCTTCTATCTGAATAAACTTACATCTTCTTGCACTACTTCCTAAATAAAGATTTGCACTTAAAACTCTCTGATTTTTCCACTGTTCTGAAGCCTGAGTGTTTCTTCAAATTGTAAGTCGCTTTGGATAAAAGCTCTTACCAAATGAATGTAACGTAAAGTAAAAGCATCTGAAATTTACAGTAGAGAGTAGAGAATAGATAGAACATGAGAATAGACAGAATACAGTAGAGAATAAATAGAATATGGGCAAACTCTCTTTGTGCAAACTGTGAATGTACTTTACTGTACATATATAGTACAAATGGTGTAATGTGCTTTGTGGTTAAAAAAAAAAAAACACTTGGAAAAAAACAGTCACTGCCTGTTCTAGTATAGCAGCTATAATATGTCTGCACTGGCTTAGATGGGGCTGAGTGACGGGGATAAGGGGCATCCTGCCCACCCAGAGAGAGTAAGGCCATTTGTGTTCTTCTGGACTTCTGACCACAGATGGCGGGGTCATCACCTGGGATCAACAGAGCCAGTGCTGTGACAGTTGCACAACTCCAGAGTCCATTTTCATAACTGTTATTTTTTAGCATGTATTGTCCCAAGATCCTAAGCATTATGATGAAAAGTATCACGTCAGTGTTTTTTGCCTACCCATTAAACCTTTTTTTTTTTTTACATCAGAAGACAGATCCTACGAATCAGCCAATCAAATTACAATGACCTTGACGTTATCCCACCCAAGAGGCACTTCTGTAACTCACTGCTCATTCTGGAGCCACAGCAACCAGTGTGTAAACATCACAGTCATGGAAAGAACAATGTGGCAGCCTTCCAGGAGAGAAAAAAACGGTCCATTCTAACATTCACCAACAGGGGGTACTACAAGCCATTTTTAATGATTGTTATCTGAGACATTGATGTTGCTTTAAATTTGCCAGTGTAAATATGACGGAAAAATCTGGGTTTTACCTGAAGAGGTCCACTTCATGGATTGTAGGGAGTACAATGGATACAAGGCTGTCGCTCTGCAACGGATAACAGCGAATGGTTAGATATACAAACCTGAACTCAAGCAAAGGTCTAGATCACAGCCTGCGGGTTTGGCAGCGTTAAACTCCTTACCGGTGTGGACTGCACAAGCTGCGAGGTTCCTGGCTTGTCATAACACGTAGGAATACGTAGCTGTGAGAAACAGATGGCACAGTTAATGAACTGATGTGTAACAGCATGGGGCTAAGAATAAAAATAAAAAAATAAAGAGCAGCTACAAAAATCTTCCAATAGTGATGAATGTGCCTATTAACTATAATAGGCCTATTAAAACAACTGATAGAGTTACCTTCATCACTACACCCATGATTGGGAGGGTTAATATCTTCCCTGGACACGGCGTAGGCCATCGGTCTATATCATTACAAGCTGTTACCCAAAAACAGACAAAAATGAGCTTTAGTGAAGCAACATCTCTATTAACACAATCTTCTGTTAGACACTTTAGAAAACAATGAAGATGTAACTGAGAGTTAATGAAAGTTCAGTTGTCTGGATAGGCTTCAAAGCATCATCTCAAATGTATCGCACTCACCAGCTTCTAAACAAGGCTCCTGTTTCTCAAAATATTCTGGTGCAATTAGCTTCAGAAGTGAGTGGAAGAAGGTGACATAAGGTAGCTTGCTGATGAGGACCAAGGACTGTAACCAACACACACACACACACACACACACACACAGAGAATTAAATTAACGGACAAAATATGATTCCTGGCACTAGACAGTGGACCAAATTTACACTTAACAAGCTGTTGCTAAAAGCAATTCCCGCAGAAAAAGTACTTTTTACACATAAAAAAAAAATCAACTTAATTATTACAGGATACACAAACTCTGCGTGCTGGTGTCTCCTGACCTTTTTAATATTTATTTAGACTCCACTCAGCTTTCAACCATTTCATTTGATTTTGTTATGTTTATTACTTTTTTTCATATTACTGTTTTAATTTTGTAATATTTTGTTATTAATTTAGTTGCTTGCTTGATTAAAAAAAAAAACATTTAAACAATTTTATAAATTTCACATACAAATATACATGACATCAGACAATGACAATAACAATTAGACTAAATAAACAGGCATACCTTACAGTTAGAAAGAAATAAAGCTGATGTTACTTGGGACAAAAAACATGTTAAAGAATAACTAAATCTAGAAATAAATATGTGACTGTCAAGGAATTCTAATGATTTCCAATTTCGTTTGCGCTTTTCCTCTGAATATATAGGTCAGCCTCTCCATCACAATGCCATACGGTAATTTTACTGGTTTAGCTTTTTAAAAATTTTGTCTTTTTATGGAGTTGATCTATTCTCAAGTTCTATCTTTTTTTCTGTGCTTCTTACTCTACTTAACCCCTCGTTCTTTGTTCCAAATCTCAGCGACACTGAAAATGTGTCCTCCAATACACACCAAGTTTAAAGAATTGACTGACTGAAAAAAATGAGCTTGTACTAGGTGCAAAATATCAACTAATAGTCAAAAAAGTCAATAAATGTAGCAGACTATTAGGTAGTGAGATGTAGGAATGTTTACTGCCCAATATTACTGTGGGAAAAACAAGGGAGGCCGGATCTGCTCGTGTCAAGCCCAGCCATGTTCCAGTTGACGCGTGAATTCCACTGCATGTGGTTTATCCTAATCTGAACCACTGATCTCAGCCCAGAGGTTACATAACAACCACTTACACTAGCACAGAGACCTTGAAGTAGGAAAACTAATTACTATTGTATCATTTGGGTGACTCATATGACAGACATCTTCCAGAAGTCGGAACGCGAACTCTTCGAGAGCCCCCCGTGCTCCAACCGCCCTCAGTGCTTCTATTTTCAGGGTGTGAATAGCCTTGACTAGTGATGGGCTCGAATCGCACTGCTACTCCAAGTCATCTTAATGTGTAGAGTTGACACAGATGAAAAGCAGCGACGTGGCACTTTCATGCACTGTTGGGACTTGCTCCCTGCTGCACTTTAGACGCGGATCTTGGCTTCTGGTTTCTCAAGGCTATGAACTACATTACTGTCAGGGAACTGAACTTAATGAGTCAAGACTGACAGAGGGATTGATGGCCCTTTTACAGTAACCTTAATACAGACTGACCTCTTCCTGTTAGTGGGTTTGAAATATTACATTTGTTCCATTCAAACATGTGAATTCCTCTGCAGATTTATAATTAGAAAGTGGCAAAGAAGCAGGTCCACTGGCTCACCTTCTGAAAGTAGCCCCTCTTCAGTGATTTATCTCGAACCTGCCTGAAGTAAACATAACCGTAGAAGTGACCCTGGTCTTTCTAAACGCCAAAGGAAAGAGGAACAAAAACATTTCAGTGAAACATCATCCACAACAGATTTCCTGTCTTTAAATGATTTAAAGGTATACTACATGCATTACAGAGGGGGTGCATGGAAAAAACGAGTGCATTCACTTTTAATTTTAAAAACAGTACTGTGCAAAAGTATTTTTCTACACCTGCAAAAATAATATTGAAAACTGTTTAGAGGAGTACTGAGTGTTTTTCCTCCATTATTACGAAATATACTAAATAAAGCTAAGAATAAATACAAATGACATTATACAGTAAATATATATTTGATGAACAGTATATCAGTGTGTTCCTTGGGGAAACCCAGTGTTACCGGTTTCCATCAGAGACCTGGTTTAACACTATCAGCCCTTCATTAAATTAAATCAGGAGCTGCTGATGGAGTTTCACAAATCCAAACAACAGCTGGAAGAACCGAAGAGGAATCTTGAACTGAACCTGTGTTCTCCTCACCAGCTCACAAAATATCAACCACTTTTTACAAACAAATCTTGAAACTTTTACTGCTTTCTTGTTTGTTTGCATTTATTCTAATTTTAACATTACTGTTGGGGTGCACTTGTGTGTTCTCGCAGAAACATTTTAAGTTCTTCTGCTCCCTGACCTTGAGGCAGACGGGCGCATCTCTGTCAAAGTGGTCCAGAAAACATCCGAGCGACGACTTCCTGCCCGCCGCCTGCCGGAAACGGAAGCAGAACTGCGTGTCTCCCAGGCAGCCTGAGGGCAGGAAAGGGAAACGGGAAACACATGGAGTCATCGGTCACAAACGTGCGGAATGCCGCGGGCATAGCTGAAGACTTTTCCCTTTTTTACACATAAGGGCATTCGAGCTGCCTAGTGGGAAAGGGGGGGTAATTTGTGGCTGACGGCAGCCACAACAAACTTTATCTTTCATCGGGCATAATATTTATAACATACACAGGAGCAGGCATGATAAACACACCACTTGTATGTCAGCTTGTGCTCATACACGAGAGATGTTGTTTGACAATGGTTGACTTCAGTTTAGTAAACTATGAAGAAAAAAAATGCAGATCTAGATTAAAACGCAAAGTGTGTGAATAGAGTAAAATAGGCCATGACTCTAGTGTAGAAATGTGATACTGAACAGGTTAAAATCAAAAACTCCCACACTGCCTGGACAGAGTACATGATTAACAGCATAGCCATGGCAATGTAAACAACCTTACAACAGCAAACTGCAAAATTTTACTCTTGTTAAGCAAGAAAGTTGTTGAATGAAAATGTGTCAAATAAATCAAGTTTCCTTTGTAACATGGATATAATGTATAACAGTGCATGCCTGACATCTTATTAAGTGGTTGTGGTGTTGGAGAGTCTGTCCTTTAACTTAAAATGCACCCGTTAACTGCTTAATCTTACTGACTTCCACGTAATAGCTCGTCAAATACCTAACAGGTCAGTAGTAATGAATAACATTTTCTGGCTAATAAATGTACTCAAGCAAGCAAATGTCGAAAATCTCAGTGGTCTCATACTTTTGACTGGCAGTAGAACATTGCATGTAACATTTAGACCATGCTAGGATGCTTAGGTAAAACTGAAAGCTAAAATAAAAAGCATTATTTCATTTTACTGCATTTGTAATTCTGCAGAAGTACATGTTATATTTCTCTCTAATGGCAAACCAAATTTTAAACCTGTTTATGTATCAGCATCAGAAATATACAGATATAGAAATTAGCCCACATTTCCCCTCACTGGTGCACTTCTCACGGCTACTTTAAAGGTAATAAAGCACAAGTCGACAGAGCACCAAGATCTTCAGTTTGGGTTAAAAGCTGAGCCAGATGAGAGAGCAGCCCCTACGGTGCTCGGCCACTCCTACATTCCAGCACCATGAAGCACCTCAGACTAGGAGCGCTGATTTGAGATCTAATTTTGAAACTAAAACACTAAAAAACATGAGTAAAAAATCAGTTTTCAGCATTCAAAGAGTCTATGTAGACAGGTGAGTTTAAGTCCTGCTGGAGGCGTCAGGGGGGCATTTCTTTTGCAGTAGTTGTTTGACTATGGCAGTGAGATTCTGGCTGTTTACTGATCTATTCAGGCTAACAGTGCAGAACAGGGTAGCAGTATGTGTGTGTGTGTGTGTGTGTGTGTGGGGAGGGATATTACTGGGTCAGTCTTCATGGTGTGACGGATGGATTACTTCATCTTCCTGGTTAACTCTTTCCACAACACTCTGCAGGGGTCTATAAAAAGCAGCATTTACACAACGCTCAGACTAATCCTATTGGACGCAGCTAAGAAAGGGAGAGCGGCTTCCTGCGCAAGAGCCATTTACAGTTATGTCTCTTCAGAAGTGATCTATAAACAATCCTCATCCCTGGCTATGGTAACCAGGTCCTGTAAAGCCTGCTGTGAGAAGACCCGAGTGGGTGTTGCATGTGTACACTGTGCCCCAAACTGACTGCATGAGAAGATTCAAATCAAGTAACAAGAAAAGTAATAGTATGTTTCAGGAGAAAAAAGGCATTAAAGAGAAACTAAGTTTATACGACTGTAATTGACCTGCTCACAAATGCATTCTTTCATAGCAGCTGTTTCTGGGCTTGGACACCCTGACAGAACATGACTGTCCTGAGGATAAACTATCTAGTATAACTTTTTTTCTAAAATACAAAAAAACCCTAAACTGTACTGTGATAGCATGGAAGTTGTAGCATGCTTTGATTTTTTCCAGTGTTCCAGACGTGCTGGCAGCACAATTCTCTCCTCACAGTTAATGTAGGTTATTGTGACCATTTTTTGACCAATCAAAAAGCAGTGACATGGTCAGCTTGGTTATGGTAGAAAACTGCCCTTAGAATGACGTTAAATTCTAATTTATTTTCATTGACATGTATTTGCTACGTGTCCCACACACAGTTTTTTGAGTAATCACACTAATGTTACAACTGGGGCAAGCTTTGGTCTTGTCAAATTTGACTAGTTTCAATTAGTTACAACAATATAGTGCAGGTCAGTGTTGTAGCATTTCAAAGGGCCCATATTACACATTTCTTGCAATTCGTTTTTTAGGATGATACTTATGACTATGTAGTTTTATGCACCAAAACAGCTGTATTTTCTTTTCAAATTACTAACTTTTACCTAGTCAGAGAATCCAAGAGGCTGTTTTCATTACTGTGCCTTTTCATTATTGTCCCAAGACGGCTAAGCACCACTGAGGTGCTCCCCGGGCGCTGTGTTCCTGACTGCTCACTGCTTCACTTGTTGAATGGGTTTAATGCAGTGGAAGAAATTCACACTGTGTGCTGTGGTGTGTTCACGTATGACAGAATGTTCACTTCATTTAAGACTGATGTATGCAAATGACCTCTGCTTTGACTGGCTGTTCTGTAATGTGCCTAAAAGTGCAGGCTAAAACATTTCTAAAAACTTCAGCATGGACGGGCGGGGTTAACCTGCTGCAGGCTGAACTGAGACCTATGCACAGAGTTCTGTGACATCAAGAAAAAACAAGACCCTAAGAAACAATGTTTTTGCAGCTTGGTTTCCATATATGGATAGTACAGAGTGGGGAGTGAACACTTTTACAGTGTTTATGTACATAGAGTTATGATTGTTTAAGTACATGAAGTTTATGGTAGCTGCAAACTGGAAACCGAAAATTATGGGACAAAGTTACACTATACATAACAGAAGGTAAAAATGTCTTGGTTGGAACTGTCTCCCACATCAAAAATCAGGGCAATGGGTACAATATTTTCTTGTTATTATAAATCAATGGCCAGGAACAATCAAGGAAGTGCTGTGGACATGAAAAGAGGCAATACTTGCAGTTAAAACTTGATTCTATGCATGACTTAATCCAGTGTAATGTATCTCATCGTATCTGAGGGGTCTACATGCTGGATGGAGCAAGCCTTTGGCTAATGCTTCAAATTAGAAAGCAATTACAGCCCTTATATACAACAAAAAACAATCCTAAAATACTACTCCTAATCAAAATGTGCTCAAGTTTCTCATTAGGTTAAATAAGGTGTTTGTCACAATTCTATAAATCTTGCCATTAAAAGATGCATTTGTAAGGAGCACAAAATTAGGCCAAGAACAGCTAAATAAGGTACAAAATATTACCGATAGGACTGAGAATACACACACTAATTCAGCATATCTGTAGTGCTTTCAAATACATATTTAGTAATAATAATAATAATAATAATAATAATAATAATACATTTTATTCACAAGTGCCTTGCAAGGTACTCAAGGACACCTTACAATACAATGTAAAATTAAATACAGTAGTGTGGAAGTGTAACAAGACATAAAACGCAGCATATTAAGTTAAAATATAATAATAACAACATTAGACTATTTCCATACAGGGATTATATATTCTCTTGCAGCCTCTGTGCTCTTGGGAAAGAAAAACACAATTTGTGCACATGGCCCGAAACAACCTATCAGACACCACGCCTGAGTCAGACTCATTACACATCTTGAACCTATGAGAGAGATAAGCTCGCTCCCAGCTGCCCTCTCTGCTCTGAGCTCTGTCTCTGAATAGACGCGGGAAGTGGACGGAGGGTAATGTGTCACAGAAGCACAGAGGCACACTCCTTCAGACCCGCTGGTGGCAAGAACTCAGTTGCCATGGCGACCCACATGCCTTTCCGTCGACATAAGCGTGCTGCCTCACCCACGGCGTGCTAGCATCAGAGCTAACATACACCAGTGTTTCCATATGTCCTTCTAGGCCCACATAGGACCATGTCTAACACTCAACCCAATAAATGCCACTTAGATCCAGGAAAGCACAAAAAATAGTTTAAAATAGCTTAATAAAGCACAACTCTGCATCCCCCTTGTACTTCAAGTTGTCCTTTAAGTACACTTATAAAAATGCATGTGGTTTAAAACACCAAAAAGCAACCACAACCCATTTTAAAATGATCATTTTCCAGCCTCTTTTTATCCCTTAGAATAAAACAGTCTGTTTATTACCATTAAAGCTGAAATGCGCAAACAAACTGTGGAGTAATTGGCTGTTTGAACTCATTCAAGGAACAGTTAAAGCTAAAATGTATGGAAACTGGATGAAAGTTCCATTCACACAAAAATCCTCAGAAACATTCTGGCTAGCAGAAGTGATCCATTTGTGTACAAACGGCCAATAATGTTTTTTTAAACTGTACAGCACATTAAATAATTTAATCAATCAACTGCATCTTCCTCCCCAGTGCCTCTGCTCTTTGTGTGTGCAGTAATAATACTCCGCATCAACTAAGTGAAGCGGGCAGTTGTATACAAATGTATTACTTGCTGTGACATCACAATCATGATAAATTCAAAACAAACTATTTTTACAGCTCACTTTTCATATCTAGAGAATGAGTTGTACATTTAAAAACTAACAATGTTTACATAACACATGAGATTATATTACACGATTTACAATTATCATGCATCAATAATCATAATAGACTTATGCCTTGTCTGGGTTTTCCTTCTGAGTCGTCTCCCGTTGCCTGACAAATTGACAAACTGCCTGTGAATTAGGGCTACATGACATGGACAAATCATCGTGATTATACTGACACATATTGTGATCAGAACGTCTCTGAATACATTAAAGGGCCTATCACTTGTAACATGTGAATATTGTATTGTAAATATAGTATTTGCATTGTAAATATTGTGAACATTGTATTGTAAATGTGTTGGATTTGTGACATCATAAAAACTACGATTTAAAAACATCACAAATCCAACACATTTGCACATGTCTCCTTATTTACTACTACTTAGTAGTTTAGTGTTTCAGCCCCATTAAGCCTTGTGGTTGCAATAAAGGGCAGGTGGTCAGAAAAGAGATCAGTTTACATATATCAGTCTTAAAGGCACAACAACAACAAGTTTTTTTTTTATCTGAAGAGATAAAGGTTTGAAAATGGTCATATAAGAATGAACAACCCAGAAACTGCAAGATATTCCTAAAACCGCCGATCACAAAAAATTATTTATTAATTATTACTTCAGTATCTAAAAAAGTATCTAAAAATGAACCATATCATGGTGTACAACCATAATACACAGCGTACTGAGGAACTGTATTGGACAAATGCCCTACAGGACCAGAGCTGGACCCCATTGTAGATGCTTTACAACCTCTTTTATGTTTCATATATCTTTACTTCTCCTGCTTCAGAAGTCAAGCCAAAAAGACACTAACCTGACCGACATGTTTGGCTGTGCTTCCCTTGAGACTCCCTTCCAAAATGGAAAAGTGCATAATTTTTTTTTAACTTAACATCATTTGGCAGATACTTTTATCTGAAGTGACTAAGTGACTTGCCCAAGGACTCTTACTGGTGTAGTGCGGTGTCGCCCAGGGTAGGAATCGAAGATCAGTATAAGGCAGAGGTGGCTGGGGAACACAAGGTTTACAGTTCCAAGCACAAATAACACCTTTTCAATATTAAGGCTGGGCTCTATGTTACACTTCCCACTACACAAACATACAACTGCTGACACAGTCTGTATGTATATTTGCTCAATTAATAACTTCTATTGCTTAAACAGCAATATTCCACAGTAGGGCTGGACAGCACAGCAGAAAATGGGACATGTGTAGATACACTGTAGATACATTTTTGACCCCCACAGCCAAATGTGACAGGGAGTCCCAGGCATTGCAGTTTGAAAAGTGGTGGTGCTCCACATGAAGCACATGCCAGCCTTCGCCCTACCAGTCCATCAATCATGAAATATTCACTTAAAGCGCAGCAAATATTTTCAAAGGCAAACCATATAAAGGAGTTGAGGTTTTGACATGACTGATCTATTACAATTCAAACATCTAACACATTAAAGAACCAGGGAGCCTAAATCCAGGTTTTCTTTGGAAGTAGGTTAATCTCGCTTTTGTGGAGGCACACGTATTTACACAGAAAGTCCTGTGAATAATCTGCTGATCTCCACTAAGTGGCTGCTTTTTTTCACCAAAAATATTGTCAACCAGGGCCAAAAAGGTAGTGCTTATGCAGTCTACTCTTCAATCGCAAGGCTGATGTAGCTCCATCCGTTCAAAGAGCTTTAACAGAACTGAAATCTTTATGGTTTCTTGACATTCAAGCCAGAAAAACATCTTAGTTTTTAGCCGTGTTCTTTATAGTTACAATTTCCAATTTCTTTGTTATCATTCAAACATTGCTATTTTCTTAAAATGTTTACAATCTGTTCCCTGGGACTAAAATGTGTTTGGGAAGACCTAACTGGATGCTGCCTGTTTAAATCCGCTTTTAACAAACATGATTGAAGGTACAAATGTGAGATGTCTTCATTTAATAGCAGCTAATTAATTATGAATCAACTTAGGAAAACTACAAAGTGCATGCCACATCAATGTTACGGCATTAATAAAGACAAATAAACAGAAAAACAGAAGAAATTGCCTCTCAATATGTTGAACCATGACCAAACAGGTAATTCTGTAATTAAAGCCATATATTCTTCAGCATGTGATCTTACGCGGACTCAACAGGTCTCTGGACTTTGATAGTATCACATTTATCATGAAGTTCAAGGTTTAAAAGTCATCCTGCTTTTAACTATAGATCCTCCTATTATCTCTATCAGTCTGATAAAAACAGGGGAAGCTGATATACAGGTTAGAATGGCGAATCCCCGCCTCTCTCACAGAGAAAAAGGCAGAAAATAAGGTTCATCTTTGGTATCCTCATGGATTTAAATGTTTCCAACTGTCCTGTTAGTGAAATAGTTAAGATCGGGCTGATTGGCCTCCAGCCCTAGCTAGAGATTCACAAAGTCTGTCTGTGATTCTCCATCGAATGCACTGTACCATATTACATGTAATAAACCCTTCCCTCCACCACGCTCTCCGTGTAGCTGATTTTTTAAAGTCCAGGAAGCCCTGCTCCATCAACAGTCAGTGACTACTAAAATCTGATTGGCTGAGACATGCTTGAGCTCGCTGTAAAACACTGCAGAAACTCACGATTATAGACCTCTTGCTTTCATATACAGAGTGTTGTACACACCGACAAACTGCAAGCATATCACATGACAAAGTGTAGTGTAAAAACATTTTAACTTGTGTTAAAAGAAACCGATTTCCTCAATTTCAGCAATGCTAATGCCTGTTAGAACCCTTATGCGATTTGGAATATTTGTTAGCATGAGGCTAACGGTAGTGTTATAGCCACTGATATTTTACTTATTTGTACACTGATATTTAAAGCTTATAACTCAGGTTACAGCTTCTTCCAGACATTTAGAGCATTTTAACTGCTTCTAACAGGTTTCAAGTGAGATATTCCTTTTCATACAGACTTACGTAAACTTAAACTGAACTTGTAATTAAAAAGTGTAGTGCTGCTGTGACATATACTGTGATACTGTGTGTAAGCTTAATGCAGTCATTAGGTTGTGGTAGAAATCAACATTTACTCACTTAAGTGCAGGTCAGCTCATTTCATGGCTCTCAAATGTCACATTATGTATATGCTATTAATAGGTCATATTTTAGCACTGCCATTATAGGTCAATACTATAGTCAGTCATCATTGTGACAGTATATGCCAGTAAATGAGCTGCCAGTGATTTTAATCACATTTGTCCATTTCCTAAGTAATAATTTTCTAGCATCCTATCATCAGTGTACCCAAATTATGAGTTATTAACTGATTGACTGATATCCTTAAATGTAATCCATTATTGGTAGAGATTTTATGACAATCATCCAGCAAATGCATTACATGATTAGTATAATGATATTAAAGGACGACATAAAATGATTGCCTCCTAAGTAAATGCGTATATGACTGATCATAAGCCTAGTCTTGGAATCTGGGAAAATTGTGCAATTGTTTTTAGGATGCACTTGTCATTCAGCTCAGATTAGTCTAAATAAACACTTGTTGCAATCACTTGCTGACTAATTCACTGATCTGCTCCCGTAAATAACAATCAGCACAAGCTGGCTGTTTGGTGATACAGGTTAAGAATGTATGAAAATCAGCTGTCTAACCACAAACAAGCCAACATCACAAATACTGGTTACTGTACAGAAGCCATGACAAGTGATATTCTAATGAACCTTCATTAACATTTCATTAATCAACAAACCACTACTTTAAGGAACTGTTCTTGCAATAAACAAATAATGTTTTATCCATTTTATCGAATGGCATCAATGATGATATGACAACTCTACTAACTAAAGTAATGACATGGTTGTGTGAACATGAAGGCAACATTCTCAAGCATCCCTTATGGCTAGAGGCCAGCACAGAGTTTTTGTAGTTTCCCAGCTCAAACACACCTGGTTCAACTCACGTGTTACGTGCCAGGTTTTGCGACTGCTGGCATTTTTCCACTGGCACAAGGAACTGCACCGCACCACGAACAAATGTATTTCCATTACAAATAAAGTGGCCTGAATCCGGGGTGTACCTGTGCTGTCACAAGTGGCAGGGCCAAAGGTGCGCCGCAGCCGAGCTGACTGCATCTATGTTTTATGATAGGTCAAGATGTTCTCATGAAAATATATGGAAATGAAACCAGGCCACATTTTTTGTTTTTGTTTTATTGTCTGCGCAAAAAAAAAAAAAAAACACACTGGATATTTCAACTAACAGCTGGGATGTCAGCAAAGTACAAGCACTACTATCTATTTGGGCTGAGGAAAATTTTCAGAGGGAATTTTTAAACACTATGAGAAATGTGAAGGTGTACGAGGACAATGCTGAGAAAAAAAAAACGATAAAAGACCACAATAACAAAATCGGCTCTGACAGTAAAACTTTCAGCTGGTACAACTCCATAGAGGCAGTTTTGGGACAACCGGCCATAAACTGTGGGGAATTGTGCTGCTGACACATCACTGGAAAATAAAAGTGTGCGACAACTCCCGTGCTATTGCAGTACAGTTTAGGCAAAGCACGGCTGCTGTACACCTGTGGAAAAGAGTCATGTGTTCAAGGACTCCCCCTAACAAACTGCGCTGGACACAGGCCCTGGGACTGGAGTTGGGGACCCCTGTCTTGCGGCCAGTAAAGCTAATTGAGCTAAACAGCTGGATCCCAAGCAGAACTGTAAGGTACAGTCAGTCTAGAGTCATTTCAGCGTCAGCAATGTGAGAGAAGGAGGATATCGGCACACAAACGGGGGAGGTTTGCTATGAAACAGAGACAAGTTCTCAGAGTAGAAATATTTAGTTTACCCGAGTTGGAGTCTGGGAAGGATAAGTAGCAGATGCTTGTTTTCTGAAAGAAGAAAGCAACAAGCAAATTTAACAACCATCTTTGTCAAGCAAACAGGGGTGCAAGAACATATTTTCAGCACTGATAGGATTCCAAGGTCAAGGGAACTTCAGAAAAGACTGAAAGTCATATTGTGGATACAGTTTTAAAAGTGATCGATACACTGTTTTAATTATTTTTATACCACACTTTACAAGCAAAACACAATAAATAATAAAAGCTGGTTCCTACCTCTTTCTCTGTGAGCTTTGAATGATGAGGGTATATAACCTACAAAAGACCACAAAGTGGAAGACCATTAAGACTCAAAAATGTAAAACAGGTAATCAAAGTAAGCTTTACTTACTTGGATTAATAAGGAGTTATATTTAAATGTGTACATTTTCTGATATCACACAACTCACGATTTGAAAATGGGCCATATTAGTAGCTTAGTTTCCATATATGAGCTGTATGGATAGGTGGGGGGAGTGTACCACTTGAAACAATATTTACAGACTTTAAGACTTCTTCATTCCAAAAAAGTGATGTGGGATCTTTAATATCTTTAAAAGCACAATTACAACACAGCAGTAAAATCGCAAAACTGATCTGTTGCCCATAACATGCAGCCCTATAATAAATATCCTATAGAGTCTGGATCCACTGACCGTGATGATGTTGCTTCATTGTTTCTATTTAAGGAAAAAACTGAAAGAAAGTCAGTTGATACGCTGCTGTCTTTCAACAAGCCCCAAACTGATCATCAGCACAAAATTTCATAACATTCATCTTCAGCAGAGAACAGAAAAGTACACCCCAATACACATCTGCTTCAAGTAACATCTGTCAGTCCTGAAAGGAGTCCAGTCTTTGTCTGAGTGATGTTTTTAACTTCTTCCTACCTTTTCCAATGCTCTCAAACACAAAAATGTGAATGATTTCAAAAACCAAAAAGGCAAAACTGTGTGTTTGTCTCTATGACAACAAGTGACTGGAGGATAACTGAAAACAGGAGCCTTTTATCCTTATGGCATCTGGCTGAATTGGGTGTAAATGACACTTTGTGCCTTTATACAGCTTTCATTTGAAAATATAAAGCCCAAAGTATTATTTTTACAAAAAATATTTTTTGCTGTTATGGAAGTATAATGGTATGATTAGATGCCTATCCTCTTCGTCCTAGTTACATGTATATTTATTTATCACATCCATGCTGCTAGTTCTTCATCAATTATTTATTTATTGTACCTCCTTATACACTGGTCTGTTTTGGTGCAACTGATACATTCTACACTTGATACCACACTTCATTTCCACAAATACTGGTCTCCATTTGATATCACACTTTTTGTTAACTGCTTTATATATTTTATAGTTACAAGAGATCTACAGAGCATGCAGATCTTATCTTAGTGCTCGGAACATTCCTGTGTATTTCAATGACAAAAAAGATATTCTATTTTATTATATTCTAGGTGGAACAAAACAAAAGTAAGGAAAATACCCCATAATAACAGGGATGTTAGTTTGGTTCAGCTAATGCTGCTAAAGAAGATCCTTGGTGAAGAATATCTGCAGTTATTGCACACCATACAGGAGAATTGTATGAAAATATATTTTGCATATATTGTTGACAGTCTGGTAGCTAGCTAGCATTAGCATCTATAGGTGCTCTAGGATAGGCTAGCCGGCTAACAGGGAAAACTGACAGATGCAGCTAAGATTATAGCTTGTATCCTGATAAAGAAATAAATGAAACTGAAAACTAATTGTGGCTACCTCCACCGCCTGTCCGAGCTCTAGGTCGAATCCAACCACACATATGCAGTGCAGCCAGGCTGAGAATCTGTCCCAGGGTAGCAGGGGCTGCCCCGGCTCGTCCTCTCCAGGCCCTTCGGCTGGCATTTCCTCGGCCGGAGACACTCTCAGCTCCTGCTCCTCCATGTGCTCGGCTTCTTCCATTTGCTCCTCAACCTCCTCCGAGCCTTGCAAAGCCATAACAAAGCCCAAAAAGCTGCTCCGTTCGCTTCAACTTCGAGAAGCTAAACCAACTTAGCCCACCAACGAACAGAGACCTGTATTCAGGACGATGGCTACGCAAAGTCCGTGATACGCGGGTAACGTAGCAACGTAAGTTTCACAGACTTCGCTGATTACCAAACAATAAGATCTGCAATACCGGTATGTGCGTGATTTGTAGATCACGCAGCATACGCAGCCTCTGCCTTTAGGCTAACAAATGTGAACAAAAGTATTGGGACACACCTGTTTTCAGGACCCCTTACTTCCTGTGAAGAGGAATCTTGATGCTTCAGCATACCAAGACATTTTGGACAACGACCATACCTCCAACTTTGGGGAGACAGTTTGGGGAAGAACCTTTTTCTATTCCAGCATGACTGAGCCTCACTGCACAAAGCAAACTCCATAAAGATATGGTTGGATGAGTTCGGTGTGGAAGAACTTGACTGGCCCGCACAGAGCCCTCAACACCCCTAACCCTAACCTTTGGGATGAACTGGAACGGAGTTGTGTGTCAGGCCTTCTAGTCCACCATCAGCGCGTTATCTCATAAATGCTCTACAGAATGAATGGACACAAATTCCCACAGAAACTCTCCAGAATCGTGTGGGCGTCTATGAATTTGAATGCAGTGTCATTAATGTCCCTGTTGGTGTAATGATCAGGTGTCACAATACTTTTGTTCATATAGTGTATTGTGAACAGTTTTTTTAAATATGCAAATAAAGTTATTTAAAAAGTGATTAACGTGCCCCACCTAAGGTGGACTTGAAAATTCCATGAAACTTTTGTTTTCAGTCTGATAAATGTATCCGTTCAAGCCTCCTATTGGTTGAAGACTCAAATTTAAAGACTGTTGCCCTCATCTATACTTTTCATTGATTACTTAAAAGAGGAGGTATTCAATTCCTTGATCAATAAAATAAGGTAGTATTAAATCCATTGCTTAATTTAAGGCAAACCATTAATTGTGTGCATTAATTTTAATAATTTGTAATGTTTGTACAATCATACAATTGGAAAATATTAGAGTAGTATTGAAGAATAGCCTTTATGCAGTTTTGCCACAGTCATTACTATGAGAAGAGAATTTGTTCAAACCATTAATCTGTTTCAGTAGTGTAGCTGTGCCCTGAATATCGTAACTGAATCATCCTATAAATCGTATAAGACCCACCCAAACAAATAGGATTAGCCTGTCTAAGACATTAAGAGTCCTGTATGCTCGGCTGGATGTGACAGATGTGTAACACCCCCCCCCTACTAGCTCACTCACTCACTCATCCACTAACTCACTTACACACTCACTCATCCACTAACTCACTCACTCACTTATCTACTAACTCTCTCACTCATCTACTAATTCACTTACACACCCACTCATTCACTCCCCACTCACTCACTCATCCACTAACTCACTCACCCACTCACTCACTCATCTACTAACTCACTCACTCATCCACTAACTCACTCACCCACTCACTCACTCATCTACTAACTCTCTCCCTCATCCACTAACCCACTCACCCACTCACTCACTCATCTACTAACTCTCTCACTCATCCACTAACTCACTTGCTCACCCACTCACGCATCCACTAACTCACTCACTCACTCATTCACGCATCCACTAACTCACTCACTCACTCACTCATCAACTAACTCACTTACTCACTCACTCACTCACTCAGTCATTTACCCACTCACTCATCTACTTACTCCTTCACTCACCAACTCACTGAACCACTAACTCACTCACTCACTCACTCACTCATCCACGAATTCACTTATTCACTCACCAACGCTATTGGCACTTACATATCTTTGACTAGTGCTGGTCTATGCTTTTTATTAATTGATTTTTCTGCTCTTCTTCAAGGCCAACAAAACAAATACACATTTCACATTTCTGAGATGCACGTGTGCTTTTATGTACAAACAGTGCTCTGATCTTCTTGTCTAACATCAGTGACTGACATCATAAATGCTCTACAGAATAAATGAATGGGCACAAATTTACACAGAAACACTCGTTCCAAAGGAGTGGAAGCTGTTACAGCTGCAAAAGGGAGACCAATTCTGTTTTAAAGTTAATGTGTTTGAATGCAGTGCCATTAAAGTCCCTGTTGGTGGAATGGTCCCTGTTGGCCTCCCAATACTTCTGTCGAAATAATGTAATACGTGCAACAGGTGAGGTCAGATACTGGGTACAAGTAGAGTGCTTTAGTAAAATATTTGGTAAAATACTTATTTTGGTCTGTATGTCATTTACTGCCCTGGCAGACAGTGCTGATGCCCAATGGATGGAAATAACACAAGTGACCCGTCTTAGAGGCTCATTTTCTATTCAAGTTTAGACGCACACCATTGGTCAGCTTTGCAATCCGATTTGTTCGTTGATTGGTTGTTTTTGGTATCACGGCTGAAATCCCGCCCCCAGTGGGTGCAAAAAGCTTATTTACTGTTTAAGCTTAGACGAACGCTATTGGTTAAATTTGCTACCCGATCTGCTCACTGATTGGTTATTTTTGGCATCGCGGCTGAAGTCCAGCCCCTTAGTGGGTGCAAAAAACGCAAGTGACCCGTCTTGGAGGCTCATTTACTATTCAAGCTTAGGCGCACGACATTGGCCAACTTTGGAATTCGATCTGCCCGCTGATTGGTTGTTGTCCCGCATCAGGGCTGCAGTCCCGCCCCCTAGTTCTCCACTCCTCGAGCCCCGCCGGTTTGTGTATTTCTGTCCAGTATGGCGGAGTGGAGTCTCGGAGGAGGATAACTTGGTCTAAATAGTCGCCTAAGGACGGCTGGACGGCTTTACCTGCCCTGGCTATGGCTCTAGGGAGCGGAGACTTTTTCTAAACCGGTCGCATTGCCTGTATATTTCCGGAAGCTGTTTTGTGTCTTCAAGCATCTCGTAGCAGGCTAGGCTAGTGTAGGAGCTAGCGTGGCTAGGCTAGCGAACTACGGTTTTTTTCTCTGCTCAAACTTTATAACTTAACGAAGCACAGACGACGGCAGGCGTAATAAGGTTGTAATTTATTCAAACAAACACCCAAACGGGTCTCTACCTCGCCTGGCTCTTCTATACCCCCTAGTTTAGACGTGAGGAGTTTATGCTAGCGATTAGCTAACATGAAGACCAAAAATACTTCATTCCGTACTTGGATCCCTATCTAGACGTGTTTGCCTGAAGTCTGAAGGGTGGTACTTGTGTTTTTCAGGCTCTTTTTTATGTTCGAACAGTGTGTACCCAGCTGCCTTGTCCATCTTGTGTTGGGGAGTGGTGCAGAGCTTGTTTTTGTGGTCTAGTGAACTGATAAAATACTCCTGTTTAGGCCTTAATCTAATTAAGTGGCTCGTTTGCAATTCCAAATTAGTTAGCATATTCTGCTTAAAAGCATGTGTTAAGGCCACGATTTGGTATAAGCCTGCACCAAACAAGGTGAGGAGTTTGGTTTGTAAAGGTGTCTGAGATTCATTTACCCCCACCCAACAGGTTCAGAGTATCTGCATTTGGAAGTGATTTGCAGACCTTTTGAATGTTGGAAGCTCCTAGTGAAGGGGTACGAGTCGTATTTAGAACTGATTTGGAGACTTTTTAGATGTTGGAAGCTTCTGGTGAAAGGTGGATGAGTCGTGGCTTGACATTTGAAACTAAACTGTCTGTGTGTAGATGCAGTCCTTAGGTTGTGCTTGACATCATGGTGGATTTGAGAGACCAGAAGGATAAGGGCGTCTTGTAGTGTCAAGTTTTTTTATTTTTTTTATTTCTTTGGACATTATGTAGCCTCTTTGGGAATATGTGCATGTGTCTGCGTCCCCAGAGTCAAACACGACATCGACTGTTTCTTTAAAAAGATAGAAGTGGAAGATTTGCCAGTCTGGATCAAGAAACCCTGCCTTTCGTCTCTGGTTGGAGTGGCACTCCCAAGCAGCCGTCATCATCCATGCCTTCAGCCCTGGCCGTCTTCACCTGCCGCCCGAACTCGCACCCGTTTCAGGAGCGTCATGTCTACCTGGACGAGCCAGTCAAGATCGGGCGGTCGGTGGCCCGGTGTCGCCCTGCACAGAACAATGCCACTTTCGACTGCAAGGTGCTGTCCAGGAATCACGCTCTCGTTTGGTTCGACCACAAGACAGGCAAGGTGAGTGATGTGTGTGCTCTTGCTTTGGTGGTTAGAGTTTTCCACCTGTGACTGTTAGTGACACCACTGAGGCACTATTGAGCAAAGTGCCGTCCCCACACACTGCTCCCTGGGTGCTGCCCACTGCTGTACTTGGTGAATAGGTTAAGTGCAGAGAAAGAATCTCACACTGTGTACTGTGGTGTGTTCATGGTGTGACTATAAGGGGTCACTTTCCTTCAATTTACATGCAGAACGGGCTCATGTGTGCAAGTTTTTTACCTCCCAGATGAGAGCCGTCTTGATTAACTTGCTTTGCTGTGATCACATATTGATACCCATCACTGAAGTAAGGCATTGTTGCAGCATCAAAGTGGACAGTACAAAAGAAGAAAGTAGAAGCAGCACAACCGGTAGAACAAACACTATACAACATAACAGTATAATAATAATAATAATAATAAAAAAAAAAAAAAAAAAAACT